>JAYMTK010000864.1:0-18807 GCA_036897405.1 Pelargonium myrrhifolium
GAAGAGAAAATGGGGTTTTTGTAGTGAAAAAAAAGCAAAAAAATAAAATTAAGGTTTTTTTTTTTTTTTTTTTTTTTTTGGAGTTATGCGGTTGCGCATCATGAATGATGGTGGATCTAATTAACTAGTCCGGCAGATGCATAAGTAGAGCATCGGAGGCGGCAGATTCAGAGCCGAGAGAAGAGGCAACGAAGTTAGAGCTGTTTGACAACAAGGAATGGGAGGTTCTTTGTGGTTTTAATGTTAGTTTGCATGCAATTTATGTCTTGTTTTCGGTTGCTTATTATTTTATGTCTTTAGTTTAAACTGATTGGATGTACTGTAGGAATCTTGGTTTGCATTTATGCAGGTTGGATCATAGCGAGAAATCTCTAGGGTCTTTCGACTATTGGGCTAGACGAGCATCTAGACTCCGATGGATAGTAATGGGAGGAAGTATAAAACCTATTATCTAATTCCAGTTAATTCTAAAAGAGGATTGTCAATGTTCGAAGAGCGTCGACTTATACTGACGCACCATAATATGATTTACAGTCTTGTAGCATTTTGCTACGTCGAGACTATGCATGTCTCAAATTATAGGACAACCTTCATATTCATTCACTTATAGGATTTATGGTGCGCTGAACAGTATGTGAGTTGTAAGATATAGGGTAAACTAGTTTTTTAGTTTGTACTATGTATCATTTATCTTCAATTAATAAAATTTTCTTATTAAAACAAATGATGTCATCTCTCTTACAGTTTTGTGGTCAAGGTTTGAATTATGTCTACCCGTCCAACAAAGTCTAGCTCACTATTGATTGGTACAACTTTGACTGTCACACACAATATGATGAGATATTTCATTGGCTTTTTGGTGATTTTTTGTTCAATACAAAAAGATTGTAATTATTTGTTTTAAATGAAAATGCACTTTTTCATATTATTGGTAACCAGTTGTGGGACAATACCATGTACTCAATAGGGGGAGAATAACAAAGATGAAATATAATATTTTTATTTATAAAATGATAATGTACTTGTTCATCTTTTTTGTTTCACCGTAACTTTGATTACTTGATCGATTTCTAGATGAGCGTCATCTTTGTACTAGCCCATTCAAATTTCATGTATTTCTTTAGAAACGATCAACAAAAATGAAATTTCAAAAAATTCGAATCCTAGAGTTCTAACTCTGAATTGGTGATTTTACACGCTATTTTACGCTATGTGTCAAACAAACCATTTAATTTGAAAGTATGTTAATTGAGTTTTATGTTATTTACATACAATACTTAATCATTTGATATTTAGTGAACAAATTACATACTTACAAGGCAAATATCACCTGCCTTAGGTTTTATGCTAATTCATAGTAGTACTTTTCTCAATAAAAAAGTAGTGATAAAAGCTAGAAATTAAGGCCAGAAGAAAGGAAAAAGGTCCATTTTAATCCTTGACCTATCTCAAACGTTCCGTTTTAGTTCAAAGAATAAGTGATTGGTCCGCGATAGTCCAAATGTATACCAAAACTATCACTTTTAAGAACATTCCGTTAAATTTAACTTTTAGAACCGTTAAATTTAACTGATGCCGTTAAAATATAATTTTTTTAATACTAACATGCTGACGTGATAGGATTAGAATTATTGGTATATTATAAAATATTAAAATTACTAAATTATTCTCCAAACATTTTTCATTCTTACAAGCAACCCATCTTCTCCACCAAATTTTCTTTCATTTTTACAGAGAGCTCCAGTGGTGGTTGGCTTGATCATGCAAACCAATGAAATTCAAATCATAAAGAATTGAGATTTTCAATTCAAAAATTCATTGTTGTACCAAAGGGAAGCCAAACAACAACATCCATAAATTAATTTCATAGTCAAAACTCAAAAATTCAGTCCAAAATCAACAAAAAAAACTAAACTAAAAATTTTGAGCTCATCAGAGCTCCTTCGTGTGGTTCTACTGGACTTCCCCTTCCCCAGCCACCTCAGATCGCTCCTCGACCTCGTCCGCCGCCATCCCCATAAAACATTTGATTACTAATTCGAACTCTAAGTTGTTAATTAATTCTTAAATCATTTTCGATATTTTAACGGCGTTAGTTAAATTTTAACGGTTTCAAAAGTTAAATTTAACGGAATGTTTTTAAAAGTGATGATTTTAAAAAATGCTTGGACTATTGCGGATCAATCGCTTATTCTTTTGACTAAAACGGAACGTTTGAAAAGTGAGATACTAAAATGAAAAGTTTGGGATAGACCGGAGAATGAAATAAATCTTTTCCCTGTAAGAAATTAGGCTCAGTTGAGGTCTAAATTAAAAGGAAGGGGCATAGAGAACTCGAATTGAAGAATGGCGCGTTTCAAGTCACAAACAAAGACAGAGAGAGCAGCAGTGGTTGAAGTAACAACCGCCAAGAAGAGCCGGCGGCAGAGCAATGTGGAGCGCTCTACCTATTTTGCCCGGAGAGAGGCCGCCAAGGTTTTGCGCTCCGTTCTCCATGGCGACGCCCGCCGCCGTGCCGTCGCCTACATCGAAACCCTTATTTACAGCCCTTCTGTTAGGAATAAGAAGGCCACTTTCGCTCTCGTCTGCCAAACCCTCAAGCGTATGTTCTCTTAATGCTTCCTTTTGCTTCTTTGTTGGAAATACAGATTCTATTTACCATAAGCCTTGTTTGGTTTCCAGGAAAAAGGAGATTAGTCGAGTTTTTTTATTTTCTTCTGAAAGTGCTTCCATTGCTTATACAAGTATAAATTCAGTCTAAGAAAAAGAAAAATATTTGTCTAGCTTTTCCCTTCTTTCAAATGCTTGATGCTGTAGCTTGTATGCAATAAGGGTGATGAGAATTAAGTTATTTGATTTGTTTTCAGATCTTCCTATTATCAAGGATGTCTTGGAGGTTGCCAATGTATTGAGTAGCAGGTGGAAGGTACCATCACTCTCCTTTTTTTCTTATGTGTGTGTGTTTGGTGTTTTTGTTGAATTTTGCGTTGAGCTACTTTAGTTGATGGTATTCATTGTTCATATATCTACTTTTGCAGAGGCAAGAAGAGTTGATGTATCTAATCACATATGATATTCTTTTTGGTCAGGTATTTACTTGTTACATGTCTATTTTTTTCACACTATTTCTCACTACCAGACTTAGGCAGTAAAGGATTATTTTAGAAGGCAGGTCACATAATGTTTGACAAAATGATATACTTCTTCTTTAGCGTGTGAAAGATGGGTAGTAGGGAAGTTGTTGGGGCTAGATGTTGGTAGTGATGAACCTTCTTTGTCATTGTTCATATATTTCCTATTTCTTCTGTAATAGGAAACTTTGCCATCTTTGGGCAAGTTGTTGGTAGTGATCACCTTGATGAACCTTCTTTGTCTTCTGTTGGATTAGTGATTGTTTTCCATGTAAAGCACGGTGCTGTTTAATCTCGTCTATTAATTACTGATTGTTTTTTAGGATGCAAGTCAGATGTAGCATACACTTTATACGCGTAATGTAGATTTTTGATGGTTCATGCAATTTCTTCGTATCCCTAATTATGTTTGTTGGAATTTAAGCCCGTAAACTAATTAGGGGAGCTGATTTTGTATATATTGCATTGTGACAATCAATTACTCGAAGGACGCTAAGGAATTTTATGGGGTTCACAGTGATTGTCATTTTTAGATTCTGGTACATTACTACAGTTGTAGGGGAATACCAGTCGTATTTTGCTTATTCTTTCCTCCAGTGCTCTGTTTTCTGAATCTGCGTGGTGATATACTGAATGAACCTTGCCCTCTAGGAGAGTTCATTAGTTGGTGATGCAGAGAAATTTCTCATGCTGAGGAAGGATGCTCTACAGTCAGCTTTGGCACGTCTTTTAGTAAAGAAAAGAGTTAAAAGCATTGAAGATTTGGTGGCTCTTTATGATATTCCCGGTATGTATTTATATGTTCCTCTTATACTAAGAGTATATTTTCCTTTCAAAACTTAACCGTGCCGCCAAGGGAGTGATAAATGCAGAAGATTTTGTTGCAATTAGTTTCAAATTCTTAGATAAATACAACTCAGGAGCAAGAAAAAAACATTTTAGTGTTGATTTTCTTTAACTTACTCAAGGCTCTAACAGCATGACCTGCAATTGTCGTGTTTTAACTTAAATAAATAATGAAATTAAACTCTTTTTAAATGATCTCGTCCGACATAGTTTTGGATTTACATGGCATTTCTTGTGGTAAAATAGGATAGTGTAAGTTTGAATCATTTTATTTCATCTGTTATTAACTAGTTTGGATGGTTTTAGGAACTCAAATGCGTATGCAATATTCATTTTCAAGTGTTGTCTAATTTTATGCTGATAATGTATGTTGCAGATATCTCAAAACCTCGTTATGTTCGCGTAAATACTCTTAAATTGGATGTTGATTCTGCCTTACATGAACTAGAGAAACAATATAAGGTACTCTATGCTGCATACATTACATTTTGGAAGATAAGTGTATAGTTGTAGCATCTGTTTCTATAGTGTAAAACTATTTGTTGGAGGATGTAAGCAACTAAAGCTCCCAGGTCTATTATAGTAGAGTTTCATCATTTTCCTGCCAATCTGGTGTTTTAAGTGAATGTTTAATATTTTCCTCTCAGCATCTTCTTTAAAATTTCCCTCAACTTAAACAATATGTCTCATTGGTGCATTTGGCTTGCTTTTCCTGTTGAGTAGATTTTTGTGTTTTCCCATCCATACAATTAATTTTTACTCTTGTACCTTGAATAGGTCCAAAAGGATGATATAGTTCCTGGCCTGTTGATACTCCCACCAGGTAGTGATCTGCACGATCATCCTCTAGTACTAGATGGAAGTGTCTTCTTACAAGTAAGATGTAAAGATTATTGTTAATTATTCTGTTATTAGGTTATCTGAATGAGAAATTAATGTTAGAGAATTAATTTGACTGATTGGGTTGTTGTAGTTTTCAATTTCTGTTATTCTCTAAGCATTTTCTTTTGTAGGGAAAGGCAAGTTCCATGGTGGCTGCAGCCCTTGATCCCAAACCTGGATGGGAGGTCAGTATTGGTAATTTGGTAATATCGTTGCATCGGTATTAAACTTTTCCGGCTTTGGTGATTGGAAATCAAATCTTATGGTTCAAAAGCAAGTTTATTTCCTACCAAAAGGAACAACAGAAAGAGAGTAAAGGAATGATAAATAAGTAATGCCTTGAGATGAAACAATTTGAATCATATACTATGTTTAGGTGTTTTTATCCACTAAGAATGGTATCAAACCTTTCTTCTTACATTGAGATCTGGATCATTTCCGAAGATTTACAAATATCCTGAATTAAAATTGTCATTTTGCCTTCTGTATTGGTATCAGAATTTCTGTTGTGAGTTTAAATGTGCTGGTTAATGTTTTCATTGGAAATGGTCAACAAGTATGAAAGTAGTCGGTGCAAATCAGAAAAACAAACAGAGCTATGACAAGTGCTTCAGAGTTCCATGATGTTACATGTTTTCAGCTTTATTTTAGCCGTGCAGTTTAGATTATGAAAGGGCTTCCTGAGTTAGATATTTACTCCATGCTTTGTTTTATTTTTATGTGAAGGTTCTTGATGCATGTTCAGCTCCAGGAAACAAAACTGTTCACCTTGCTGCCCTTATGAAGGGAAAGGGAAAGATTATAGCATGTGAACTGAACAAGGATAGGATTAAACGTTTGGAAGACACTGTCAGACTCTCTGGAGCTACTAGTATCCTTTCAATGGTTATATCTTTCAGATACCATCCACCATAAGCGTTTGGATTGGATGTTTTCGCTATCTTATAGCTTGTTGCCGCAAAATAATGAACTACATATATATCACTTGAGATATCTCCTTTATATCATATGTCCCAAGTTTTGATAATTCATTCTTATCACATATTTTGTTGTTTTTACTTTCCTTTTGACAGTATAGTTAAAATCTGTTTCTGACTTCTTTAATTGTTCTGCACTTTTTCATCCTGAATTGCTGATTAACCTTAAACTAGCTTTCAGACATAGAAGTTGTACATGGGGACTTCTTATCTTTGAACCCAGAAGATACTTCATACTCCAAGGTCAGACCTATGGTACTTGTCTATATATGAAAACATGCACAAGTAATTTGGCAGAAGTCCTTGTTTGAATTAGTCTTCTTGTTAGAGAGGAAGTGTTCCTGTCAACATATGGATTCTACATGTTTTATTGGGTCCCTCAGTTATCAGAAATGTTTGAATCAATAGCTACTTTACCCTAGTCATTGGATTTGTCATCTCATTGTGTTGTACTTGAATTCAACTTCTGTACAGTTGGTAATTATACAATCTCATACGCTGATGAAATTCGATGATCAAAAATACCTTCTGCTGCACCTTTCCTTGGTGGATATCAAGTGGGTTTCCCCTTGAATCCAACAAGCTGGTTTTAGAAAATTCCTGGTTGCTTAACTTCTTAGTTGTCCTCTTAAAAGCCCCTTGGTTTCCTAGGTAGGAAACAACTAATAACTGAATACTGTTTTTTCAGAGAGATAACACCTTGAGATTTTGCTTACAAGCCAATTCAAACTTACAGGTCCGTGCCATTCTCTTAGATCCTTCCTGCTCTGGATCTGGGACTACAGCTGATAGATTAGACCATCTGCTTCCATCTTATTCTAACGGTAACTTTTGGTCTCCACCAAGTATTGTACATTTTTTTTAGTTGAATGCTGAGGATCAGAAATTTTTTTTTTTCTCCATGTTGAAGTTCGAATTTGGCAAGTAAATGCATGTATTATATTAGCAACAATGGCAGTCAGTTGTTATAATCCTATAGTAGCCCAAAGGCAGTGAACTTCTTGGGAAGTCAGATGAGGACATGTTGAAACTTCATTGAATTTTTGTTTTGATTTATTCATTTGTTCATTTATGGTCATTGATTGACCAATCTCTGTTATCATTTTCAGTTCATATGAATATGAGAATTTTCTGGATAATATCTTATGCTTTTGGATGTTATGCTTAATGTCAAAGGGGAAAAAAATCAATTTTGTTGAGTAACCTATAGGTTTTATCTTTTAAATGTCATTTTGTTGTGTAGTGTTCAGGGTTTTCTGAATTTCTTTTGCATTGTTTAATCACACACAGGACCTGCTCCCACTGGTTTTGCCAATACTGAAAGGCTGAACAAGCTTGCGACCTTTCAGAAGAAGGCTCTAGCCCATGCATTATCTTGTAAGTATCTCTTTCTCAAAGCAAGTATTGCATATTGTTTTTCTTGCCCCCAGATTTCAGAAGTGTGTACAAGTTAATAAAGTTCCCCAAATATTTTGCAAGTTGCCAACTTTCCCAATGAATTTGATTGACAAACCTGAAGGACTAGCTCTTATGCAGTGGTTGAATGTGGTATGAAAATACATTCATCAACATAACCAAGAAGGCTTCTACTGTTCGAGTGTTCTTGGTTTTGCACCCCAAAAGTTGGTTATGCTTGTGGTTGGTGGCCTTTGAATCAATGTAATTTAAGTTGCCTGTGTTGCAGTTCCAGGAGTTGAAAGAGTTGTTTACAGCACATGCTCCATACATCAAATTGAAAATGAAGATGTTGTCCAATCTGTTCTACCTCTTGCTGAATCCTATGGCTTTCAACTGGCAACTCCCTTTCCCAATTGGCATCACCGCGGGCTACCAGTTTTTGATGGATGTTAGTCTTACTCTATATATGATACTGCTGAGAAATTAGCCAATCTTTGGTGTCTAATTACTGGTTTGTTGACTTGCAGCTGAGAGGTTGTTGCGGACGGATCAAGTGGAAGACAAGGAAGGCTTTTTCATAGCGTTGTTCACCAGGACAAACACCTCCAAAGCAGCGGCAAACAGGAAAAGAGTTGCAGTACCTTTTCTCCATTCTAGGCTTTCCAAAATGTGGTTTCAACAGCACCTCAATTCACTCAGAACCATCACACCCAAATGTTAGTTTTAATTTCCCGACATTTTATACCCAGTAGTATGAGTGTTCACATTTTTCTTTCAATTACAGATTGTGTAGCCTATGTATGACATGTAGACAAATTTTCTCAATTGACATTGTTTTCTGGATACAATACTTCTGCAATTCATTTACTAACATTTTTTAGAGTTATGAGTGAAGCAAAATTAGCTTTTACACCCTTGTGAAAAATTATAAACTTTGTTATTGAAATCTTGATTTTTGTGATTTCTTTTTAATAATAATGTTCTGTTTCCCTCTGCTGAAATACATTAAAAATGAGAAATAAATTGGAATATTTTATGAACTGTAAATTGAGAGATGATTGTATCAGCGGATAGAAAAATTGCTGGAAGGCCAATCAAATACGAAATGTTGCACACGAATTTCTGAATTTTTTCTTTATTCAGAAAAGATATACCTTGCTATCAAAAAAAGAAAAAGAAAAGACATACCCACTAAATGCCGCATCATCTTCATCACAATCTACTAAAACCAAAATCACCCAACCTAAACACAATCCAAACCAGAAAACACACATTACTCAACTTATTATTAGCCTAATAGTAGTTGATCAGATCAGGCAATCTGGACCGCAATAGTCTTTGGCTTCTTGGGCTCCGGTGGCGGAAGCTTCTCGACCGTCACAGTGAGGACTCCGTCCTGGCACACCGCCGATATCTTGTCGGTATTGGCGTTCTCCGGCAGCACAAACTTGCGCATGAACTTGCCGACCCTGCGCTCCATTCTGACGTACTTGGCGCCTTCCTTCTCCTCCTCCCTCTTCCTCTCGCCGCTGATGATGAGCAGATTGTCCTCCTCGACCTGGACCTTGATGTCGCTGCTCTTCAGGCCGGGCATGTCCACGATGAAGACGTAGGAATTCGGATACTCCTTGATGTCGGCGGGCGTGGCGGCCATGGCTTTGGCGTCGCGCACGTAGGTGCGAGTAGGGGCGCTGGCGGAGGACTTGTCGCCGTCGTCGGGAAGATCCATCATGTGGTGGAGGGTGGTGAAGAGAGGAGAGTCCAGACCCATCAGCCTAATGTCCATTCTTCTTCTCTTTGGAATTGGAAGCGGAATCGTTGTGGAAATGTGGTGGTGTGAATTGCTTTGCTGGAACTTGGATATTTTGTTTTCAGTGTTACTGGTTTGGGATGGTGGTGATGAGTGGTATTTATAGGTGGGTGGAAATGGATTATGGAAGTTTCTGGAGAGAAAGAGGGAACGAGCTTCCAGGATGTTCTTTTATATTCTCCCGCCAGGGTCTAGAAATTTATGGAACGTTTTGGAAATCTTTAAAACCCCATGCACATCATTTTGCCCGATTTCTTAAAATACGATTTGACTGGGAAAAAAAGAGTACATTTTTCCGGTTTTTTTTTATTTGTTTAAGAAAATTGAACTTTATATTAAGCAGTTATAAATCTAACAAATGATTTAGGGGGATTGAACTGAACTCTACCTGAAAGGCATAACATAAAATTAGAAACTCTTAACAAAACGATGAGCTATACAATTCACAAATCACTGAATTAGAAATAAAATTAAACTCAATCTCAGCAAATTGCAACTAGAGATCAATATATCACTAGTAACAAGACCAAAAACATTAGATTCCTCCCAAGTGATGAACAATGGTGATATCAAGTATTGAAACTCATATCCTCATATGCATCCACATTCTTTAGATCCACTTATGACGTGTAATCAAATCATGAAGTGGTTTTCAAGCGGATCGGTCCAATGCAATAGTTCTTTTAATCATCACCCACATTATTAGATGATAACTCAATATCTATGACAACTATTTTGTCATTCGCCTAATAATACACTGGTTGTATCGCATATCGTCATTGACATTCAACGGCCGAAAAACTTTTTTCGGGTGCACATGTTTTACGACACCATGATATGGGAGCAAAGCCTTGGTTGAGCACTTTGTGCACAAGTATTTGAGTGAATGTCAATAAAGTTGCGTTGTCGTCGCCGGGAGATGAAGGAGGCGTGACACGCAAGTGTTGTATATCATGTCGTCATTCGTCGAGAAGACTTGTGATTTTTTGGGTAACATCATTTATATTATAAGAAATACATTATTTTTGGTAATACTTTTGAGTGTGTTGGTTATAATGGTAAGTGTACAACAAATGTTTATGATGATTTAGAAACTGTTAAATTCTAATATTTGAATTTGATAATTAACTTGAAACATTGATAATTGTAAATTATTAGAATGATAATTGAGGGATTTGAGTGTCAAACTGAAACGATAACAACTCTTATATGTCAAAAGTTGAAGTATAAAATAATCAATGGATGACCAATAGATTTGTCCTATTATAAACAAACATTTCTGGCCCAGCCCGTTTAAACCGAGCCCAAACAGGCTTAGCCCAAATTGGCGGGCCAGCCTCGACTGCTCTGTTTACCTAAAATGCTAATTTTAGTTCGGTTAACTTTTTTTTTCTTTTTTTTTCTTCCATTTGTCCTATTACGTGGTTTCGGTATCACTGGTAAGTTGTAATACATTCTTGTGCTTTTATATAAATATCTCATATTCTAAATATAGATATTTAAAGAATTAATACCCTCAAATTTTTAAAAGTTGTAAAAAAAAGAAGTACTCCTTCCGTCCTAAAATGAGTGTCCTCCTTTTTAATTTGAGAGAAATTAAGGATAAGTTAGTTAGTGTTGTATATTTACTCTTGTATCCTCATGATCATGTATTAATGGATACTACTAACTTACTATGAGAATATTATTGACAATTCATGCATAACTAACTTCCTATAAAGAGAAAATGAACACTCATTTTGGGACAAAAATTGATTTAAAACAAGACACTCATTTTAGGACGGAGAGAGTATAAACGCATTTTAGGTGAAAATAAAAATAAAATCCTCCAAAAAAAGATATTAAAGAACAATGACAAAAATCCATCTAAATTCACAGCTAATAATAGAAATTAGTAAGCATTACACATAGGATATTAACCTTAAACCGGCGAGTCTCGCTCAAGTTCTCGAAATGGTAACTGACACGTGTCTGTTTTCATCCGATCCACAAAACCCTCGCTGCACTCCATAAATCTTGTTTCCGTTAAAGTCCTTTCCCTTTCCCTTTCTCGCCTCCCTCACCTTCTCTTTCACTCCCTCACTCTCTCCATTACCAAATCGTCTCTATCATCATCATCAAATCGAAACCCTTTTATCTTTTTCCTCTCTTTTTTTCGCAGACTGCTTGATCTGGTCTCTTTTTCTCTGGGTTTAATTGGGTCGTTCTTGTTTTGCTCCAGAGAGATGGTGCAGTGAGGAAGATGATTATGATGATGAGGTACTGTAGCACCCGTCATGTGTCTCTGGTAAGACTCGTAACTGATGATTCCAATAATTGCATCAAGGAATGTTGTTCGACCATCCATTTATGTTGATTCACGTTCGATCCCTTATCTGGCTGCGCAAGCGCAAAAAATACCCCAAATTCTACCATCTCTGATCTCTGCAACCTCCGTACATACACCTTGAAATCCCCTTCTCTCAGCTCTCTTAATTTACACATACCCTTTTGTTTCTTGTACAGTTCTCGCTCTATTGTTAGCTCTCTTGTCCTTTAGTTTCGGAAAAAGTTGTATAATTTTGTACTCGGCCTCCAGTTTGTCCTGATTGAGGTTTCAGCTGTATTGAGCTATTGGGTAGGGTTTGATTGATTGACTGATTCTGTTCTAGCTGGTAAAAGTTGGGAATTGGTAAAAATTTACTTTTTTTTCTCTGGTTTGTTAATTGGTTTTCAAAGTGGCGAAGATGAGTCTAGGCACGGCCGAGGATGATTCGGCACCGGAGATTCATCTACCGGCCGATGTGGATTGGCACATGCTCGACAAATCCAAGTTCTTCTTCCTTGGTGCGGCTTTGTTCTCTGGGGTCTCTGCAGCTCTATACCCAATTGTTGTCTTGAAGACTCGCCAACAGGTCTCGCCCACCCAGATTTCCAGCTTCAAGATGTCTTTTGCCATCATGCGCCACGAGGGTCTCAGGGGATTTTACAGGGGTTTCGGGACCTCTCTCATGGGCACCATCCCGGCTCGAGCCCTCTACATGGCGGCTCTTGAGGTCACCAAGAGTAACGTTGGGTCTGCAACTGTTTTATTGGGGTTCTCGGACACCACTGCCACCGCCATAGCTAATGCTGCTGCTGGGGTTACTTCAGCAATGGCTGCGCAGCTGGTTTGGACCCCAATTGATGTTGTGAGCCAGAGACTCATGGTTCAAGGCGGCCACAACTATAACAAGAACATCCTCCCCAATGTGACGTGTAAATACGCAAATGGGATTGATGCTTTCAGGAAAATTATCTATGCAGATGGTTTGCGCGGCCTTTATAGGGGGTTCGGGATTTCGATACTGACGTATGCTCCTTCGAATGCAGTTTGGTGGGCATCTTACTCTGTGGCACATAAGCTCATATGGGGTGGTTTTGGTTGCTACATGGGAAAGAGAGACGGGAATAGCGTAGATGGTAGTTTTAGGCCGGATTCTAAGGCGGTTCTTGGAGTTCAAGGGCTGAGTGCAGCAATGGCTAGTGGGGTTTCGGCTATAATCACCATGCCACTGGATACAATCAAGACCCGAATGCAGGTTTTGGATGCAGAGGAAAATGGGCAGAGAAAGCCACTAACTATTGTGCAGACACTGAGGAATTTGGTGAGGGAAGGTGGTATGGCAGCTTGCTACAAAGGGTTGGGGCCAAGGTGGGCTTCAATGGCTATGTCTGCAACAACCATGATCACAACCTATGAGTTCTTGAAACGGCTATCTACCAAGAACCAAAGCAGCTTGACCTCATGACCTGAGCAAGCACAAGAAAGAGAAAAAGAAAACAGATTTTTTAGGCAAAAAAAATCTTACCTTTTATCCTCTATCCTCTGTTGGCTTTTATTGGTCTTCTTTGGCTCTTTGCTCAAGCTGTTGCCAATGTAAGCAATATCTTCTCTTTTTTTTTTTCCTTTTCATATAGCTTGGCTTAATCTTTTCTCAATATTATTGATGTAAACTTATGTAATAGTAGCAAGTTGTTTTCTCTGTTATCATGCCAATGTATTTTTTTTTACTTGATTTTGAGCCTTTTCTTTACTCTTCCAATTGTGGACTTGCTGTGCCTACCACTCCTGGAGAGCTTAGCTTAGCTTAGCCTCTAAATATGCTTATGCAAAAAGGTTTGATGTTAGTTCTTTAAGTCTTGTTTCTTGTTATAGTGAAAGCTCCACTTTGCTAAAAATCTAATATATGAAATGTTGTTTCCTGAGAGTAGTTTGTTCTGACTTTGTGGAGTCTGAACCTTGAAAGTTGCCTTCTGCCCCTCACAGGGTTGAAGAGACAAGAAAAAAAAAATGTTGATTAGTGCTTAAAATTTTCTTTTAATAATAGTTGTGGGATTCAAACTTTCTTGTTATTTATGAATGTTTGGTCATTGACCAATAATGGATTAGTAACTTAAGCTGTAAGAATACATTTCATTTCATCCAAATTGTAAACTGATCCAAACCCATTGATAGGTTGGCCAAAAATGAATTTAATGATACTTCCAAGTTGAGGCCTATTATCAAGTCCAATCTGGTTCTGCTTTGAGGTATCATGAGGACAGACCAAAGGAAGTGGCCAAACTGTACCAATTGTCCAAATCAGGCAGACAGATTTCAAGATCTGTAACAGTATAAAGAGACCCAAATTCAATGAGGGTCATCTTCATTTAATTTGCAACAACCACATTCATGTTTCCGGACAAATTGAGATTTATTTCATTGGATTTATCAACCTCTTAACTTAATTAATAGTTTATAGTACTAATTTTATCATATATTATGTGTATTTTATTTTATTTTTCTATTTTGTTTTGTTTTTTTCCTCAATAAAACCTTAAGTGGAATCTTATAGGGAGGTGTGGGGAAACAAAACCAGGGGCTGGGCTGGTAATGAAAAAACCCATTGGAGCAAGAAATTATCAGCTGTGTTTTATTGTTTTCCATGTAGACTTGTTATCCAGAACAGAGCATTTATATGATAACTGAAACGTGTCCAAAGAAGCAAAAATGAGGACCACTTGAAGCTTGGAGTCTACACTGCAAATTTCTCATGCAGCAGGAGCACAACTATAGGGTTTGGGACTGTAATTACATTTCTACCCAACATAATGTGCCTAGCCGGCCCTAATGGATATAGTTGGAAGCTAGAACCCAGAGGAGCACTCCCTTTCCTGCTGCACATTTTGAAGTTTGTGCAGCTAAATCAATAGATTATATAATTCATCACCGGATCAGAATATAATGTGGTTACTGACATTTATAAATAATTAAACTACACCAAAAAGATACTCCACTCTTTTCATTTCTCATTTGTCGCCTCATTAAAAAAATCTAATAATCAAATACACTATCCTATACGTTTACAAGTTGCAACTTGCAACCATATGATCCTCCCTAGAAACCGAAGACTATCAAAAGTTGACCAATTTGGTCACTGAACTTTAAAATGGACCATTTTGGTCACTATAGTATCCAAAAGTGAACCAAGATGGTCATCGCCATCCAATTCCGTCAAATCTTCCGTTAAGTCATGCTGATATGGAACCAAAATGTCACGTGTCATGTTATGATCGGTTGAAATTTTAATATTAAAATAATTTTAATTTTAAAATAATATAAATTTTTATTTATTTTTATATCTTAACCAATCAGAACATGACATGTGGCATTTAAATTTATTTTTGAATTATTTTTATTATAAAAAATCCAAATCAGCAACATTTAATGAAGAAGTTGACGGAATTGGACGGCGGTGACCATTTTGGCTCACTTTTAGATACTATAGTGATCAAAGTGGTCCATTTTAAAGTTCAGTGACCAAATTTATCAACTTTTGATAGTACAGTGACCAAATGAGTGGATGATCCTTTTTATTTTTCAATTGTTCCTCATGTGTTTATTGTTGCAATCATGTCTCCATCTGGAGATCCTAGGGCGTTGGAGTCTTAGAACTCATCGAAAGATCATGTTTAGAAATTTGTACTGGGAAGTATCAATTGTCGCGATGATGTATCCATCTGGAGATCCTAAGGCGTTAGAGCCTTAGAGGTCATCGAAAGACCTAAAGACCATGCATAGAAAGTTGTCTTGGGGAGTACCACTTGTTACGATGATGTCTCCATCTGGAGATCCTAGGGCGTTAGAGCCTTAGAGCTCATCGAAAGAAAATGTGTAGAAGGTTGTCTTGGGGAGTACCACGCTCAAACCCTTCACGCGTACTTATTTATGAGAGACTGAGGGTTGTACGAGGTCTGAGAAGTAATCAAATTGACATATCTTGCCTATACTATTTTTCTAGCCCAGAGGTGTCAACAGTTTGGTGACTCCAGTGATTTGATGTCCAAAGACACATACACTTCGTCCCCTCATCAGAGCGTTCTCGTCGTCCGTCAGACTCACCGAATCTTTCCACCACGAGGAACGAACATCAGTTCAGGAAAACTCGACGGGCTCATCACATCTTTCTTTTGATAGTGATGCATCTCTCCAAGCCATGCAAGAAGCCAATTGGGCTTGGCTTTCAACTTGGTTTTACAAGTTTATTGACCGGAAACCTTTCGCAAACCTGGGCTGAACATTATGTTGACCGACGGTGACCCATTTTCATTAGCCTCTCTGTAATTATCTCTCAGTTGTAGGTTACTAGCTACTTGTACTTGTTTTTCTCCTCTTCCACCTTGGAAGTTTGATTAATAAATTATATATTATCGATAATAAAAAAAAGTTATCATGGAGCATGGCCTTGAAGGATTTGGAGGTGCACATATGAGACCGCATAGGTCCACAAGTTGGTCCATGAGATTTGGAGGTCTTACGAAAATCTTGTGGAGGGATTGGAGGTCCTTGAGGAGGCCACTAAACATGACCATGTAACAATGAGACCATATGAGGATGCCTATGGGGGTGACGAAGGGCCCTTGGTAGCTCACGTATGGGTGATCCCCTTTGAGAATGTTTGGGAGGTGTTTGATGGGTGCTAAAGGAGTTCATGACGCAACCAAGGGTTCATGATGGGTGTGAGACCACAGGTTGGATTATATGTTACTCTCTTCATTTTAAAATTAGTATGCTCTTTATTATTTTAAAATTTATTAAGAAAATGTTAGTTATCGTGATATAATTACGTTTATATTCTCATATACATGTGTTCTAACAAACTCAATACATGGATACTAACTAATTTATCGTAGGAATGCTATTGGTAATTCATGTTATAACTAACTTTCTAAAAAATATACTCATTTTGAAACAAATGAAGTATATTTGTAGAAGAGTTTTGAGGGAGGTGTGGATATGTGTTGTTGATTGTGTTATCCAGTGTCAACCTCAATAGAGCAAAATTAGGTCCTAAAAGTATCATTGATAAGTATAGTGAAATCACATTAGGCTAACAACCTTTTAGGATTACCTCATATAGAGGTAGAAAGATAAAAATGGCATAGTTAATTTGTTCAAGAGAAAAATAGTCAACATACATAAATTATGATTTTGTTGTGGCTGGAAATATCAAACCATCCCAATTTTGCTCAAATTTGGTCTGATTAGGCTTGGTTTTAAAGGTTAGAATGTTAAAACTTAAAACTTAAAAGCCAGAATTATAATGTTTACTACTACAATTGTTAATAATGTTTACAATAATCTGTTCAAACAATTATAATACTACTATGTCGTTAACATTTAAAGCCAAAACATACACTTTGTGATCTCCAAAACTCAGATCCAAACATAAGAACGCGTGTATACAACAACAATGGACTTTCAAAGCTAATCATCTCTGGACACCGCCACAAATATTTGCGATCTCTTGTTGAAGCCTCTCTATTTCCGCTACAACATTTGCCCTTTCTCCAGGACCGTAAGAATCCAAGTTTTCTCTCAAACTTGACATTTGTCTCGCTATGCTTTTGATCTGTATATATGAACCAAAGTGTAACACTACTGTTAAGTTTTAATAGACTATACAAAGACAAAACTATATTACATAAAAGAAGTAAATACCTTTCTATGAGGCCATCGATTCAATCCACCCCTTCGACATATCTTCTTCACCACGGTAGGGCATAAGTTGAGTCTTTTTGCAGCCTCTTCTATGGGAAGATGAAAATACTCTACGAAATCTTTTAGAGTCAGCTTTCCTGTTCTCTCCCTCTGCACCAGAACAACACCATTTAGCTCAAAATTTGTCATCCTACACTAAATCTGAAAATTTTAAACCTTAAGTGAACAGAACCTGTGCTGAAAGTGAGGTCTTAGGAACATTCCTATCCGTTGTTTGGGTCTCTTGCCCGCCCGTTTGATCCATTTGATACGCTTCCCCTTCCATTTCACCAAAAATTATTGACTCGTTAAAAGATCTTCTAACAAAGTAACAAAAACTAAAGCATTTGCATTATGTACCTGAACTTGTTGGAGATGCTGGTAGGAAGGAATCATCATTGAACAGATCCCAATCCATTCCAACACAAAGCGTCTCGTAGAATATCGAGAGCGGATCCTGCAGCATCCTGTATCCGGCCAGCGCTCGCTCCATACAGTACTCCCTTAGAAACTGCTTCACATCATCTATACTCTTCCTGCAAAAACTGATCAAACACACAACAACACAACATTCAATTACTCTTCATCCATATATGTCCAAGAAAACCAGAAATTACATTATTGTAACAGAATATCAAGAACCGTACTCGAACATTTGAGGCTGGAGCGTAGAAGAAGTTTCATTAGAACCAAAATATTGGTTCACAAGAACAGCATGACAGATCATACCAAGCCTCCCATGGATTTCAAGTTTCATTGTATGATTCCCTACCACCCAAAAAAAAAAAAAAAATCATATGAAGCAGAATTTTCACTGACTTGTCCCAAGTAGTGAAAATCGAGTACATAATTAACAAAGTACCGTTGGTGTGGATTATGTCTCTGAGTATTTGGCAACAACTACAAGTATAGGGAAGTAGGGGCACAGGCCAAACCGAGAGCGGCTGGGCATTTTCGTAATTACAAAAATCTGGGACGTTTTGCGATTGTCCAACGTTATCATCATAATTAGTGCTTGTTTGACCGTGAATTTGGAATTGTCCGGTCTGAGAATGATCTTCCCAGTCCCACATGACATGATCATCAGCAGTAAGATTTTCATTAGGAACAGTACCATATTGAGGAACAGAGTGTAGATCAGCGAGATTGGGATTGGAATCATCTAGTAAACTGATGAGGACATCGTGGGTGTAGGGATCATCGTAAGGGTCGAGATGAGGAACCTGTGACATGCTTAGTTGATGATGGCGGCGGAGGGAGGGAGGTCTCAAGCACCGTTGGTGAACGGTGCCTGAGAAGATGGGGGTGGTGTCTGAAAGGGAGTGTTGGGATTTTGAAGAAGTTGTTTGTAAATGGGTTTGGGGATAGTTGAGGAAAGGGCGGGAGATGCAGTTCTTATTTGTTAACCGTTGAGGTTTGAAGCGGTTGGTGATGTTCTTTGTGTGATGATTGGGTGGTTTGACTTCTTTAGCGAGAAGTAAACACACATCAATTTTCTTCTTTCCTATTCAATATACATATGTTTCACTTTGAAGTTGGCGTAATAATCCAAAGGGATAAAGGCAAATTTAGTACCCAAACTTTCACGTGAAACTCAATCTAGTATCCAAATTTTTATTATACCAGAGTTAGTACTCACACTTCTATTTTCAACCCAATATAGTACCTAAACTTTTATTTTAAAACCAATTTAGTACCTACCGTTACCTCCCGTTAAGTTCA
>JAYMTK010000865.1:0-18805 GCA_036897405.1 Pelargonium myrrhifolium
TTCAAGGAGTTTTTACCAAACAAACTACCCTCCTTAATGCTCGGCTCCTTAATGCTCCTTAACCACCAACATTCAGCTCCTTGATATTTTCATTCAGCTCCTTGATGTTTTCATTCAATTGCATCCAGGCAAAACAAACAAGCACTTAATCATCATCCTCATTCTTGGGTTTTTCAGTTAGTCCGTAAATATCTCACCTTTATGTTCAATCTTTTCTTTTTAAAATCTTGGTGGCCTTTCTAAAGTTTTAAAATATTATTTTTTGCTTTTAGAACTATTCTACCGATAATTTTTTGTGTTGATGTAGTGATTGTGCAATTATTGATATTGTTATTAATTGATCTTTAATTTGACAATGTTATTTGAGTAAGCTTGTACTATCTTTTTATCTGCTCTTTATTATCTCTTACCTTTTCTTCTACTTCCAGTCCCTTCCACCTTCCACAGGTGAACTCCAACGTACAGAATGCTTGAGAACTCTAAAAGAGATTGCCATTCCACTTGCTGAAAGGCCTGCCCGGGGTGATTTAACTGGTGAAGTGTGCCACTGGGCAGATGGCTATCATCTAAATGTTAGATTGTATGAGAAACTGCTTCTCAGCGTCTTTGATATTTTAGATGAGGGAAAGTTGACAGAGGTTAGTACTTCTATTTGAAGGGTTGCAATGACATGATACCAGACGATTTTGGATTCTCATCATATTTTGGGTTACTTTGTGCTCTAGTAGTTGGGTCAAAGCTTTTTGGATTATCATTTTTGGTATCTATGAAATCTGAGTATTGAGTATTGATTGTTGACTAACTTTTTTCAAATGATCTTGTTATGGATTCTGTTAAGAGTTCCAATTTTGATTGGGTAGATTAACTGAAGTCAAAATGTGATCTAGTCAATAGCTTTGCAAAACAAAAAAGACAAGGCATTTTAGCTTCATAATTGTAATTTGCTTACCAGCATCACATATGTCTCATCTTTATTTTCAGGAAATAGAAGAAATTCTTGAGCTCTTCAAGTCAACCTGGCGAGTGTTGGGGGTTACAGAGACCATCCATTACACCTGCTATGCGTGGGTATTATTTCGTCAGGTATTATAGCCAAATGGACTATCCGATTTCATATGCATTTGTTGAAATGGCTATCAGTATTCTGTTACATAGGAAAATGCTCTTTGCTGTCATAGACTCAGAGGATTGCTTCACTTGATTGTTGAGAATTCAGGGACACCAATGTCTCGTGTTGCCTTTTGATATTTATTTCTAAATTGTTTATATTGATAGTTCTTGTTGTCATCTTCATCTCCATTACCACAATTATTATCATTATTTGGTTGTGTCATCGCAGTATGTTATTACGGGCGAGCAACGAATATTGCAACATGCAATTGAACAGTTGAAGAAAGTTCCGTTGAAAGAACAACGTGGTCCACAAGAGAGGTTACACTTGAAAAGTTTGCGGTCAAAAGTTGGAGGTGAAGAGGGTTTTCGAGAAATTTCTTTCTTACAATCTTTCTTGTCACCCATCCAGAAATGGGCTGAGAAACAGTTAGGAGACTATCATCTGCACTTTGCTGAGGTTTGTGGTATTGCATTGTTTGAACTTATCAACATTTTTCCATATTTGTGAATTTTGACATAATATGATACGGGATAAAGTATAAACAATTCATGCTGATGCACATAAATACATAATATTCAGCATTTGAATATTCTCTTTTATTTCCCCTTGCGTCCTTTACATAATACTTTGGTAGTGCTTAGAAGCTGAATCTTTGTTTATGTTGAAGTAGTGACTATAGTCTCATATTGAAAAAAATATGATAAATAAGTTGCATATTATGGTGGTGGAAGTTAAATCCTAATATGAGTTTATGTTGAAGGTTGATCTTTTAGTAGTGGAAGCCCAATCCATATGTGTAGCATATTATCAAAATTTCACATGGTATCACTACTGGTATTCCCCAATTCGTTGCCTCCGCATCTGGTCTTCGGCCCACTTGCAGAAGGACATACTTATAGTGGTCCACGTGTAGAAGGAAAATACCTACACGTGAGGGGGAGTGCCAATTTACAAGGCCCTCGATTGTGCATGACTGCACGTGTCAAGCTTGAGCCCACGATAAAAGAAGAAATGTGAGTCACACGCGTGATGAGGAGTGTACAAGTGGCGGCTAAAGTCCCACATTAGAAAAATATAAGATAGATAAGTTGCCATTATGTGAAGCCCATTATCAAAATTTAACAGCGCTTCTTGAAATTTTGTGATACTATGTGAAATTATCAAAACTTAGAAGTTGCCACTTGAACTTAAGAACCTAAGAAATGTCTTAATGCTTATTTAAAACATTTTTCTACTGAAAAATGAATATCTTTTTGTACATCTCTTTTTCCAGGTAAGATGAAGAATGGGGTTTATGTTCTCATTGACAACGTGACATTCTTCTCCTTTTTCCCATTCTTCTTTAAATTTAATGTTACTAAATCATTGGCAATTGTATTTCCAAGATCAGATGATAGGATAATAATTTGGCTTGACATTTAACCACCATCCACTACCTACGTATTAATATCTATTTTTTAGCTCATAATTCTGGTTCCTGTCAGACTGTTTGTCTTTCTTGCCTACAGTTCTCTCAGGATCAGATGTTTGGGTTTTATACATGAATGAAGTTCTAAATTCTAACCATCTTCCATTTTTTTGCATATTAATTGTAGACTTGGAATTATATATTTTCCTGTCTAGAAAGCTGGTTCCACTTGTTCTCTGTGATTGTCTCCTAGTTCTGCAATTCAGTATTGGATTACATATTGCCTTGCAGGGATCACGAATGATGGAGAGTGTAGTAACAATTGCAATGGTTGCTCGGAGGCTCCTTTTGGAAGAAAATGAAGCTGTATGTATATCTCTTTTATCTATGTCTTAAGTAAGCAGTTCTGGTTGTGATGAAATCTTTATTGAAAGTTACATAGTCCAGAATTGTGTTTAATTATCTTCACAAACATTTTTGTGTAGTTTTCTTTCAAATGCTCAAAGTTGCACGTTTCATGTTTTCCACAGGCAATGCAGTCTACTGCTGCCACAGATCGGGATCAGCTAGAATTATATATATCATCATCTATTAAGAATGCATTTGCGAGGGTGAGTATGTTACTGGTTATGCATTATGTAACATATTTAATTGTTGAATCATGCACATGCGCATACACATACAAATACTCGCACACGTGTAGTCATTCATTTTCCTTCCTGCATTAGTGTTGGGAAATAGGATTATAGCTTCGTAACATCCTGTAGCTATTGTACAAACGGAGGCATTTAATGATCATTGCTTCGCTGTGTTCCAACCTGGTCCCACTCTAACCTATGAGATGGTTTTTTATTCTATCATACACTTTGAGTTCAAGGTGTGTATGTGCTGAGCTGAGAGGTTGGTTATTCCATCATGGCTATCTACATTTGACCCGCTTTCCATTGGTAGTACTTGTAAGCTATTGTTAATATATGTCTGAAAATGTAATTCAACTAGAACTATGTTAATTGGAATTTATTATATTACTTGTGCTCTGTTTGACTGTAGTAAAGCATGCTGGTTTCTCTAATATTCTCTTTCCTTTCTTCAGGTGTTACAGGCTGTGGAGAGGTCAGGCACAACACATGAACATCCTTTGGGGTTACTTGCAGAGGAAACCAAAAATCTTCTTAAAAAAGATGCAACCACTTTCATGCCAATTTTATCTCAGAGGCATCCACAGGCAACTGTTGTTGCAGCATCCCTTGTTCATAAGCTATATGGGATTAGATTGGTAAGCTTATTTGAATAGATGAATTGTGCTTTAACCGTTTATTGTCCTAAATGAATGGATTTAACCAGACTGTTATTTGCAGAAACCTTTTCTTGATGGTGCTGAACATCTGACTGAGGATATTGTAACTGTTCTTCCGGCAGCTGATAGCCTGGAGCAGTATGTAATGTCTCTAATTATGTGTACTTGTGAAGAGGGGACTGCTGACGTGTACTTCAAAAAACTAACTCCATATCAGGTGAAGTAGATGGAGAGAATTACCTGAAGTTGTTTCATCTTCCTTTTTCTTTCTTTTTTTCTTGTGTCCTAAATTTTTTGGTAAGCTGATGACGAAGTAGTAAATTGCCAAACTGGTTCTTGCTTGCAATCAACGTGTAAAGTATATATTGATATGCAAGACTGCAAATAAAAACCAAGCTGCCTTAAAATGGTGGTTATTTGTCATGCTATACAGCCTTTTATCACATTTCTTGCTTCCGCTATTTTTTTAAAATAAAATTATTACATATTGTCCAGATTGAATCTATATCTGGAACATTGGTGATGCGTTGGCTCAATTCACAGCTGGGACGAATTTTAGGATGGATTGAACGTGCTATTCAACAGGAGGTGAATTCTAATTTTCGTTTTGTTTTATCCACCCAATGAGTGGAATTTATTAGTTTTCTCATTTGACATGTAGAAGTGAAACATATTGTTTAGTCTCCCTGCAGTCATTGATGTGCCTCTGTTTGTCTATTTGTCTCTTAGAATTGCTGCATTGTTTTATATCATGCTAACCTGTGTCTAAGTTATGTATATCCATTTTAGTCTTTTTTATTTTTATTAGCAAAGGATAATACATATTAATATAAATAAAAGGGACTACATGTAGAATAAGCAAATACAAAATCAAGACCAGAAGAGAGCAGATATGAAATCTGAAAATCTATTTTAGTCTTACTTTCTGCTTGGCCTACTCTTGCTTCTTCCTCCCCTCAGCTTGAGAACTTCATTTGATGTATAACAGTGTATGTGTCATTCCTCTTACAGCGGTGGGAACCAATATCAGCTCAACTACGTCATGGGAGTTCAATTGTTGAAATTTATAGAATTGTGGAGGAGGTATGAATGTGAGCTTGTTATTGTGGAGTTACGATTACAAGATTTTTTAGAACCAAGTTGTTGGTAATACTGTTTATGTACACTTTCAGATGGCATCAATTTTCTTTTATTCAGCCAGAGCATGGTGTGGTATTATTTTTATGGCAATACGTGATGTGGAATAAAGCAAATGCTCTAGTGTTATGACTACTAGTTTCATTCTTATATCATATAAACTGAACAAAATTGTGCTCCATTTATAAATGACTAGATTTCTAGTATTCTGAAGCTAATTACCAAGTATGAATCTATCAGATTACATCCTTCAAAAGATGCTGGGTTGGGAAAATGGTTAATTTTCATGGGGTTGACCTTATAATTAAATTATTCTCCCAAGTGCAATATTTAGTATTGTGTGTGCATTTGGATTGAATTAGTATAGGGTTGTAAATGAGCCATGCTGAGCTGGATTGATAAGTATATATTTGATATTGGATCAGTGCATGACTATAATAGGATAGCTTAAATTTGAGCGGAGCTTTTGAAGAAGTCTGCAGAAATGTACTCGTCTTTAGTTCATTAACCTAACAAAGCCCATACAAGTCTGTTTCAATGTATATATGTCTGTTTCAATGTATATATGTCAACTGATGAAATGATACAAGGCATGGTTAAAATGTATAAGTGGCAATTGAAGATGAACAAGTTTCAAAACCTAAATTTAGTTAAACTTCATTCTGTTCATAAGTGCAATTTGCTTTTGGAATTTGGAGGTTGGCAAACTTACCATGCCGAAATCACTTATTGGCGTCAGTTCTGTACATTTTCCACCACAGATGCTACTAATATCGATTCTAAACATTTTTTCTCACTGCAGACTGTTGATCAATTTTTTGCTCTTAAAGTTCCAATGAGGCCTTCAGAGTTGAGCGGCCTGTTTCGTGGCATTGACAATGCATTTCAAGTGTTTGCAAATAATGTCACTGAGAAGTTGGGTGAGTATGTGCTGCTTATGGTTCTGTATCATTTCCTTTTAAAGAAATTAAACATCTCTTTTGAACAGCAATTAACCTGTGCATTTACTAGAAAGGTGTGCGTACTCAGTTCTTTTTTTCGTTGAAGGTGAATTATTTCTTTCTTGCTTAATACAACTTATGGAAAACCATGACTTGTTACCATAGAAGATAGCCTTCTAACTTAAATGGTCAAAGAATGGAGAAAATAAGAACACAGCAACAAAGTTGACCTCTCAACAGAGAGTACTGAAACAACAGGTGTTTGGGCCCTGACAAACTCGAAATCATGCATTTGACCATCTGTCGTCCTCTGGAGCATGTTATTTCTTTGTAGATGTCATGACCAATTCACCTTCTTCCCTTTTTTTCTATTCAACATCTCCTATGCACAGTGGATATTAGTTTTCAACTCTGAGTAATGCTGGGAACAGAAACTACAGGATTTTCACAAGTGAGATTGTAGTTCTTCATTTAGCTGCTTGCATCAATTTCCTGACATACTGATAGCTGTGTTATTAACTTATTGGCACGTTATTAACACATGGAATCCATGTTGTTATTTAGGGTTTGCTGTCAAAACTTAAGTACAAAGATTGTACAAGTTGAATAGATTCCATTTATTCTTAGTAATGATTTTCTGCAATTGAGGCTGTGCTATAGCCGTTGCGTAATGATGCATTAAGAAGTACTAGAACCTCTACTCATCAAGAAACCAAAAAAAGAAAAGATAAAAGAAATCCCATTCATTTTTGTTGGTGGATTATATCCATGCTTTTCTTGACCAGGTTGTCTCCTACAGTTTTTTCCATTCATTGGTTGTTTAATAATCTTGCACAATACCACATGCTATTCTTTTTGGATGTCAACGTAGCACTACTTTTTTCCGTTTAATAGGCAAGCTGAATATCTATGTAGCCATTTTAGATTCTACGTTATCTGTATTTAACCTCTCTTTCCCCCTACAAAGTGGATTTTTACGTAAGTATTATCTTGTTCATGCAGCTAGCAAGGATGATTTGATTCCACCAGTACCTATTCTGACAAGATATAGTAAGGGGGTTGGATTAAAGGCTTTTGTAAAGAAGGAACTATTTGACCCTAGGCTGCCTGATGAGAAAAGGTCCACTGAAATTAATGTCCTCACAACGCCAACTCTTTGTGTTCAATTAAATACTCTATATGTGAGTTGAAACTTCACCTTTTACCTGTCAAATCCTTTGTGTATATTTTTCAGAAATGATGTACATTTTGTTTTGTGTCACGTTGATCTTTCAAGCATACGTGGTTCTGGAATTGTAATAGTCCACTCCAGAACTGGATTAAAGGATTCTTCAGACAATTTGATACCAGCATTGTTTTTATTTATTAAAGATCTGACAGTTTGATGACATGATTAGGATAAAGCATCATTATTTTGGATTTTAGTTAACCATGCAGTTGTATGCAATATCCTAGATTTCATTCTTGTGCATGTGCATTTTTGTTTTCTTAGACTTAGAGAAATCAAATCAAACAGTTATCACTTTCTTTGAAGGAAACCATGATAAATAAAACCATTACTGGTCGAAAGCGGGTAGTCTCCTTCAGTATTGTAATTTCATAATATTTGAAACGCTATGGCTAAAAAACTTAAATAAAAATAACAGGACAGTTAAAAGACGAAGACTGAGCTGAAGTTAATACTTTTTAAACGCAAGTTTGCTCTCTTGGAACTAGTTTATACATTATTGAATATCTCATGTTGAAAGTTTTGATTTTAAGAGAACATCATTTACTTGCTGGGCTGCTCCACCTAATGGCTAAGAGCCTAAGACTTCTGGGTTGGAAACTTAATATGATACTGGAGCTGATTTGGTTTTGGGCGTTTGTCCAATTGTGTTGCCTTCCCGTTAATTCTTGGTCCACGTGTAGAGTACATTGTGTTGTCTGATTTACACATAGAAATGAGTTTTGAAGTATCACACGTTGCAAGTGAACAGAGTTTGAAATCACTTCATGTACCAATTGGTCCCCTCACCTAACAGTTTAGGCTTTTGGTTTGGAATCCTTGCAATTATTGATCCCAAGATGTTGAGAAACCATGAAGCTGACCTGGAATTTAGGATCTTGTCATAATTAACCCTTAATTTATTTTCAGGAAGGAAGATACTTCTGCAGTTGGCTGTTTAATCCGTTTTACCTTATGTGTAATAATATCCCATCCCACTTTAACTCTTCGCAATACTTAAAAGGGTAGCCACCCTTCAGTGTTATGTTTCTTTTTTATGATAATCATAGTTAATTTGCCAATAATTTCCTCTAAACAAGATAATTATAGTTTAGATTGTTATGTGTGAAGTTAATCACTAATAAAATTGTCCTTGCGTTTGCAAACATGTAGTTATAGTAGGACGGCTAGAGTAAAAAAGGTTAATTGTTGTACAAGCAAAGTGTCCGATTTAGTATACACATATTTTAACATAGACTATATATAGGTTGAAGATTTTGTCAACACTGATATTTCAATGAACTTTTTTTCTTCATATTCTTGTCTTTCAACAATGGTTTTTCATTAACGTTTTTGTTCTAAGAGACGTGTATATATTTAGTAAACATATTGATGGTTGTCTGGGTACCTTTATTTCGTACACATCAATGACATCACTTTATTGTAAACATCTTTTGAGACTTTGATTGCTTTGACTTCAACTGATTCTTATGCTGTAATACCCGTTGTTTAATATGATGATGCTTATTTGGCCATGCAGATGATATTCTCTAACAAGATTTTTTTTTCTTTTCTTTCTCTCTTATTAACAGTATGCAATCAGTCAACTAAATAAGTTGGAAGATAACATTTTGGAAAGATGGGCGATGAAAAGGCCACGCGAAACATTTATCAGTATGTACTTGAGCATATAACCTTGATAAACTAGTTCTAGTTATGTGAGTGAAACCATATTTCATTTACAGAGAACTTATCTGACCAAAATAACCTAGGTTACGACTTAGTTTCTTGATGTTCTAAACTAAGCATAAAGAAGAAATTGAATTTTCCAGTGCCTGGTAGAATCTGATTTTTTTTTTTCAGGTAGAATCTGTTTTTCATTAGGTATTTCTCTTAGATAAGATCATTACTTGATATGCATCAATCCATTGTCCCTTTCTGGGTTGGCTTGATTGATTTCTTGTGTATGATTTTAATGCCATTAGTGTATGAGGTGGTGTCTGGTTTATACTAGCTAGGATGTTTATTTGTCAGTACCCAAATGTATGTTATTGTGTCTGATAGAACGCCACTTTTTAAATGATACTTATTGACTACATTATTCTAGTTGGTTTTTTTCTTGATTATATTATCTTTGGAAAGAGCAGAATACAGCTGCATATTTTGCAATGTGGTATCTTTTTATCGATTTTTGTTGCATTGACTATTTCTTCCTTAGAAAAATCCACGGATGAGAGGTCCAAAAGTTTCACGCAGAAGGACACATTTGATGGAAGTAGAAAGGATATAAATGCTGCAATAGACCGCATTTGTGAGTTTACTGGTAAGACTTGCATTTTTTTTCCCCCTTTATCTGTTATTTTGAGAAACAAAAATAGATTGCTGGTTGTTTAAATTTTCTACACCTTGCAGGAACTAAAATTATCTTCTGGGATCTAAGAGAGCCATTCATTGAAAACTTATATAAACCGAGCGTTTCTCAATCTAGGCTGGAAGCAATAATTGAACCACTTGATGTTGTAAGATTTGTCTCCTTATGTAACTGCATTATAGTTTTATCGTAATATTATGATGTTGCTCAAATAAAATATTTTTGACTGACAAGTCGGAAGCTTTACCATTTTATTTGGACTATTATGGCAAAATTATATTGAAGCATTGGTTTGTATTTCCATCGCTTACGGTGTAATTCATTAGGGAAGATTCTTTGTTAATACTTCTTTTCTTTCTGGACACTAATTGCTTCTTGTTGGACTCTGATCATTTTAGCACGAGATCCAGAAATATAGTTTTACAAGGATTTTGAATTAAGCTGGGAAAAAAAAAAGGTGGCTTGGTAGACAATGGACCTGCATTGTAGTTGTGTATATTTGAATATTTTCACTTGTGCTGTTGTTTCTCGGCTGTTTGTATATTTGGTTTACAAAGCCTTAAAGTTTACATACAAGATTCTCATATGATAATATTTTAGTTTAACCATAGCTCTGATATTAGATTTGAATGTGTGTTTTATCAAGTTACATTTGGAATTTGCAAGGGGTCAATACATTTCTCTTCTGCTCCCATGTTAGTCCTGGTTCCACCGTTTTGAGGATACGGACAATGTTCATAAGTTTGTTTCCCTAGAGTGAGTGAGTGACCAAACGAATTCCATGTGATTTTAGATATCAATCCAGCACGCGTCACCTAGATAATTTCTGTGACATCTATATCTCAGGTTTCAAATTTCATTTATTAAGCCTTTGCCTTGATAAAGTGTTAAACTTCTTATTTCCTTCTCTCTTTTTTTCCTATCAGAGTACTTGAAGAGTTAAACTTGTGTATTTTTATCTATTTTGATTTGATATTAAGGACAGAGTTGCCTGTCATTGTAAATGTTTCAGGAACTTAATCAACTATGTGATGTAATTATGGAACCACTTCGGGATCGCATCGTGACTAGTCTCCTTCAAGCGTCTCTGGTTTGTACCTTGCTCTTATTTCATCAAATCTACTAAATCCCGAATTCTTATCTTATTTGAAGTGTTTCTTCTGCTAGGATGGTTTGCTCCGTGTTATTTTAGATGGTGGCCCGTCACGACTTTTCTCCTCTGCAGATGCAAAACTATTAGAAGAAGATCTGGAGGTCTTAAAGGTATTTGTGAAGAGACCCTTGGATTGTACATTAAAAATAAAAACAGGGATTGCTAGACAAATGATAAGTTCACAACTCTTTTGATAACTGATGTAGATGCTCTATGTTGTATGCAAAGGAAGAACTTTACCTGCTAAAAGGAATCGAAAGATTATGTTTGCTTTATAATTCGTGCTACATAAAACGGGATAGCTTTATATAACGGACAGACATTGCCAAAGTAGATTGCCTTTATGAAAAATCTTGGGGTGCTTTCCATTTGTTTTTTTTTCCTAACATGATTGTGGGTGCTCTATAGGAGTTCTTTATTTCTGGAGGAGATGGACTTCCACGAGGAGTGGTTGAAAATCAAGTGGCGCGTGTTCGGCAAGTGATTAAGCTGCAGAGCCACGAGGTTAGCTTTTGTGCCTATGTTAATTTTTGATATTAGGATAAAATGCTGGAATGCTGAAATACTTTTGTGCACTGCAGTAGGTGGGGATATATTTCCCCGTTTTTATTTATTCAAATGCATTGCTGAGAAAGGGATGTTTGGTTCCTTGCATGCTCTCCACCCTGAAAAGGAGGGTAAAAATATAGTTAGGATTTACCCGTACAAGAGCTAGAGAATGTGACCAAAATTAAGATATATAAACTTGTTCTGGTAGGGTCGAAATCATAATACTGATGAGCGTTAGATCAACGAAGGGACAAAAAAATAATATTCCATTTGAAGAGGATCTGACATATTCTATTGTTTGCAGACACGAGAGTTGATAGAGGACTTGAAATCTGCTAGCAGCCTAGAAACTCAAGGTGGCGGAAGTCGACTGGGCGCTGATTCCAAAACGTTACTGAGAATTCTATGTCATAGGACTGATTCAGAGGCTTCTCAGTTCCTCAAGAAACAGTACAAGATACCCAAATCTTCCACATAGAAGGTTGATACGGCAATAACCATTTTGTTCTAAACTCCACACAGCACAGTATCTGTAGCAACATGTTCAAGTGGACATACATACATTACATGTTCATGATGTTTTCTTATTTCCTCTTTTTAGGTCTTGCCATTTTTGTATCTATTTTCAAATTCATATATTTTATACTATGTAAGAATGAGTGACTATTGTGTAATCTATGTTCATTAAATTGTTTATGTTTCACAATTCTGAACTCTGAAATGAGGTTGATTTTCAGCAAATCTGTCAATGGTCTCTTTCACAATTCTGATTGTGTTCAAGTAAATTGCCTGAATTTAATTCCTTCTTGGATCCCGTGGTTACCTTTGATAAATTCTGAAGGCAACATGTGTAAATGTTATTAGACTGTTCAGAATTCTTAGGGTAAATGAACTGTTTAATGCAACACGGGGACATATCGCTGATAAAAAAAAAACACGGGGACATATCATTAACATGAAACTTGGATGTGTATCCAAGAAACCGCTTTAAACGTGAGAATAAGAATATTTCTTTTATTGGCATAAGAGTAAGAATATACTATGGAGGGATCCAAAAAAACATCTTGTTAGAAAGAATTTTATGAAGAGGTATAGAGATAGAAAGTAGAGATAAATTTCTCGGTGTCAAAAATGAGATCTCAGCTCCTTTCAAGAGGAGTCAATTATATTTAAAACTAAATCAATGATGTGGCGGTGCGTGATCGATTAGTGGAAATTTAGGACCTATTGCGGGTTTTTGACTTTTCTTCTTCTCTGTACCATTTTTTTATCGCATGGTTGGGTTTACGAAGTCTCGATGCCACATAACCTAAAATGTTCCAGTGAGGTGGGGATCCCTAGAGGGACTTGAATCTCTCGTTATGATTGCATAACATTCAAAAGCCTTAATTAAAGAGGTAAAACATGCTCTCCTCATGATTGTGTAGTGTGTGAGTCCCTTCAAGAAAATTATGCTCTCATTGTGACCATGTAGTGTGTAGAAGTATTCGACCGCATAATGTGAAGGTGCCTTTGAGAGACGAGAGGCTCTCCTTACGACCAAGTACGATGTTGGGGTCTTAAAAAGGTAGAGGCACGTAGAATGGTTGACCTAAAGCAAAGGACACATGAGTGTGTATTATGTCGTGGAAATGATTATGATGCCACAAAAATTCATGTTGTATAACGTCTCCACTGTTACGATTCATGCTTTCCAACGTAATATTCACACAGAGGCCAACTGAAGTGGGGCAGTGCTCTTAAGGTCACATTTTTCAGCATCCCTTTCCTTTGAGTTATGCACTACCGCACGTCCTTTCCTTTGGGAGACACGATGGTTCATTCCCGTAGAACATTATTTTTGGCTTTTAGTGACAATGAATCATCAAAAGAAGACCCGAAGTGACAATGGGCATTAAAGAGGCATAAAGTGGCTTGCGGGGACGAGATAACGATGGGTCATCAAAAGGACACTCAAAGTGGTTTATTGGGGTGAGGTCGCAGGAGGATATAGGGCAAACATTCTTAAAAAAAAAAATTAAATATTGTTTTTGTAGGAATACCTATGAGACTAAACACATCTTGTTTTATAGTATTTTGGAGAAGGCTGAATGGTTCCAAGTATTCTTCAACACTTAAACATTTCACAACCTTGAGCTTTAGGAAGTGAACTTTTTTTATGTGAGTAGACGGGAGGTCATAGTGAAGACCTAGGGGAGACTCTCAGGGACAAGAAAATAGTGGATCGTGACAAGGAAACTTAAATGTGGCTTATAAGATAGAGCTTAGAAAAACTCATCTAATATGCCCCAAGGTTGGTTCACAAGGTGAGGTGACAACTAGTCATTAGGAACACCTGGTGCAATAAGTGAAGTTTATAATTTGACGGGTAGTATTTTCTTTTATATGTCCTTGCGGTGATCTTGACACCTGTTAAGTACAAAATAAGGATGTAAAGATTTTGGCCAAACTCAACACCTGGTTGGTGGGGATGAGCTTATTGGCCAAACTTAGTGTCTTACCGATGTGAGATTGAGTAGAACTTGTGTCATTCAACCCATGCGCCTTTTTGGGTTATGGAGAATGAACTCATGTCGCCCTAACCATATGCCTTTTAGGATATAGAGATTTATCTCAAGTTGCCTAACTCTTATGCCACTTCGAGTTACGAAGATTAAATTTGCATATCCCAACCCCCACACCTCTTTAAGCTTTGGATATTGAACTTGCATCGTTCAACCCATGTACCTCTTTGGGTTATGAAAATTGAACTCGCTTCGCCCAACCTATGCACCTCTTCGGGATATGAAGATTGAAACCGTCACAATACTTATGCACCTCTTATTATTATGGAGATTTAACACATGTCGACCAGCTCATGCGCATATTTAAGATATGAGAGTTGAACTTGCATAGCCTAACCCTGAACCTTTTAGATTCTAGAGATTAAATTTGTTCTTTTTAATTCTCTCATTGAATAAGTGAAGGATTTAATATTTCTCAGGCCTCGTTGGTCCATGCACCCGCCATGTGGAAACCCTTGTCTTGTGCAAACCTCACCCATCTCTAACACCCTTCAAGTGTGGGGATGGACTCAAGGGAGCTCTCGACATATATTGTCATGTATGAGAGTTTTGTTAGGAAATTTTGCATTTGAGTGTTACATAAAAGTCTCCCCTTACAAGGTCGCATTTTCAAGACTTGACATAATATCTCCACTTTGGCGGTAACATGACCTTGGTGACCCCGATCACAATTTTTTAGTAGGTTTTCCTTTCACCTACCACTCAATTCCTCAAAAGTCCTTTTATCTCCCGACTGATTATGGTTAGCTATGAATTGCTCGAGCTCTATTCACTTGAACATCTTTTTATTCGGGTTTTGATATGATGAGAATCTTCCAAGTCTTTCCCACAACATTTATAGAGAGAGGATTATACATCTAAGTTCTTACACCTTTTATCCCATATAACAAGTTTCGTGGTGTAGCAGAACTCTTCCGAATTTCGAACGTGCTCAAATTAAATATGTCTTCATACTTGACTGTGTAGGGCATGTACTCATAGGTAGCCCGTAACTTCTCTTGTTCTTACTCGTAAGGTTTTTATGCATATTGTTCTTACTCTTGCTTGTGGGCTTTTTCTAGTATCTCCTTACCCTCAACAACGAGTCCGTATGCCATTGCTAGCATCTTCTTCCAACTCTTGCATATTTTTTTTTCACGATTTGGATATGGAGGATAAGGAGAGAGAATTCCCTACCAAAATCTAACTATCATTGTCTTTTCAATAACCTTCTCACATTTGTTGAATACTTTCTTGAAAAGACTCAACACTTCTTTGTTGAATGTGGATGAGTCCTACTTGGTTTTTCCTTACATACATTGCAAATTTGCTGGTAAAAAGATCATGAATTGTTCCTACGTACTTTGTGATGGTTCAATTTGGGAGTTGCAAACATGAAGTTTGAGATGACCCCTTAAGGGTATAAACAAAGAGTTTGCAAAGGACGACAACATCTTGAGTGGACATTTGAATATTTGATTTAGAACTAGTTGTATACTCTATGAAACTAGTGAGCATGTCAGAGGTAAGGTTTGGGAGGCATAACTTAAGTTCAACCCAAACTCTCTCGATGGTTGTGCATAGTGGGTTGCTCACAACAAGCCAATGTATGGGGCGCCCATGATGCTTATGAAGTCTATTCTCTCGAAACTTATTGAATTCTTCTCGCAATTGAATTACTATTGGATTTTCCTCAATAAGTTGTTTCATACCCAACATGGAAGACTTTCTCATTGTTCATACCCATCAGTGACTCGACACTCTTTGCATGACGATATGAGTTTTCTCCGCCCTAAGATAAGAGTTTTGTGGACTACAACAGAAGAGCACGGATGGTTGGAGTTGGTGTTCCCTTCGCGTGTGTACTTCTAAGCCATGAGTTTCATATCACCATGTTTTTCTCTTGATAGAAGAAGCGAGAATGAGCATGGTCTTCGTGGGCTCTATCCTTACACGGGTCTTTGAGGTGTAATGATTTATTAAGTGTTGGTATCATCCTTTAAGCCCGACCATGTATTTTCTCACTTCTTCAACTTGGTGGGGTGGGTGTGGAGTTTTGGGCTAAGGGTGAGCTCCTCTCGTGACTTGGGTGTTTTGGACGAGTATGACCTATATAGTAGAAGTCACTTGGCCTATAATCATCTTTTATTGGTCTAGAGTAAGCACTGAAGTAGGAGGGAGGAGAAAATTCTCTATTGTTTTTTATTGTTTAGTATAGGTTAGGATATCTAGTTTTCTTTCAAGTTCTCAACATGGAACCATTTTATGCACTTTTTAACCCGATCTCGTTCACGTGTTAAGGAAGTTATTTGTAATTTTGTCTCTAAATTGGATAGTTAGACACCGTTAATGGAATACATGGGTGTGTTCATATTGCCTCAAACATGAGAGTAGAATTCTACTATAGAAAAATGTGAACATCTCGTTAGAAAGGATTATATAGAAAAAAAAAAAAGTAAATATGAGTTTCTTAGTATCAAAAATGAGATCATCCCCCCACCCCTTCAAGATAGATGATATTTATACTTGACAAAGCTGATGATGTGGTGACTGTGTAATTGGTTAGTGAACATGTTGGACATATCGTGAGCTTTTGACTTGTCTCCTAGGTGTACCTTTTCCGGGTGTTTGATTAGGCTTAATAAGCCCGAATGAGGCATAAAGTCTTGAATGTCTTAGTGAGACAAATAGTCTTAGTGTTGAGAGGCTCTTATAATCATTGTGTAACTTGTTGGAGCCTTGGTCATTAATGAGACTCTTCTTGTGACCATGTATCATATGAAAGCCCATGATAGCTGAGATGCTCTCTCCATGACCGTGTAATGTGCAGGTGTCATGGAGGTGAAAGACACTCCTTGTGATCAAGTACTATGTCGGGACCTTGAAGAGTTGGTGGCGCATAAACGAATAAGCCTAGAGCGTGGAATGCGTATAGATAGGCATGCCATCGTATTATGTCATAGAATGGTTGTGATGTTGGGCCAATTCATGTCGTACAACGTACATTGTCATGACAATAGTTTTGATGTTGCGATAATTCATGTTATTCAACATCTCCTGCCACGACAATGACTATTGATAGCGCATCAATTCATGTTGTACAGTGTAATATCGGGCGAGCGAAGGCTAACTAAAGTGGGGGAGTGATTTGAAGGTCACACTATCCAACATTCTCTTTTCTTTGGACAATGCAATATTGCACGTCTTTTTCTTTGGGAGACACGAGGCTCCACTTCCTTGAAGCATCCCTCTAGAACGTGTGTCTGTCTGACTCATTTTAAGACTTTTTTTTACAAGTCGCCGGTACACGTGTCGGCCGAGTAGTTTGATAAAATAAATACTTTTTGTCATTATTATTTTATTTTCGATCATATGATTATAACTTGGGTTAATTACAGTTCACTACCTTGTACTATACCCTATTTGTACTTCACTACTATAAAGTACAAATTTAAATATTCACTACCCTTAACCTTCAAAACCTTAACAAAATGGTTTTCCGTATAACTGCCGTAAGTTAAAAGATGAAAATACGAAAATGCACCTAACATTTCATAAGTGTATGACAGTGAAATGTTAAAAGTACGAAGTACAAGGTAGTGAAATGTTAGAAGTATGAAGTACATGATAGTGAAATGTTAAAAGTGCAAAGAGCATGGTACTGAAATGTTAGGGGCGTTATCGTCTTTTCAACTTTTAACTGACAGCAATTAGACGGAAAACCATTTTGTTAAGGTTTTGAAAGTTCAGGGTAGTGAATAGATAATTTTGTACTTTATGGTAGTGAATTGCAAATGGGTGTTAGTACATGGTAGTGAACTGTTATTAACCCAAAATTGTATAATCCCACTCCTAATAAAATGAGAGCTTAAAGTAGGACTTCACATGCTTTATATTTGGGTGAACCATGAACACGTCCACCACTATAGCCGGCTGCTACAATCTTACCTTTCACCAAATCCGGAGAATTTTCCACAAACCACCCACTGAAATTATTATCGAAAATGACTTATTTCACCACCAAAAACCTAATTGCAGTAGCAACCTCGCTACTCTCGCTCTCTTCTTTACACGTAGACCATGTAAAAGTAATTAAGTTCACAACCTAAGAAATAAAGCCCTCTATGACCTACTTTCTTGACTCTTTTTTGTTTGTTTTGGATTTGTATAAAAGTTATTATTATTTTTTTTTTTTGAGGAAAACTTGTTGTTTCTTGTTGGAAGATATTAAAAACAAATATAATAAGTTTATTATTATCAATTTATGCATAATTAACTTGCTTAAAATGAAAATTTTGTTAAAAGTTAGTCAAGTCAACTAACTAGGGTTTTTTCGGTTGTAACATGCTTTGGTGGTTAGGGTTTCAGATTTCATGCAGAGGAAGGCAACGATTGTGCATACAGTGGTGACAACGAAAAATGGAAGAAATTGGGAGTAGAAGCGGATCAGGACCTGGGAGCACGACGGAGGCGGTGGAGGGGTTGGAGGCTCGTTATGCTAGAATCGATCTAAATAAGTCCAGGGAGGAACAAATGTCAGAGCTCAATTATGGTGAGGATGCTTCTATGGTAGTGGTCCCTGTGGGTAAGAGATGGTCAGTGGTTGGCAGGTTGCTCACGGAGGTTCCAATAAACTTCATTTCGATTAGAAGGATGATGTTAGGATTGTGGAGGCTGGTAAAGGGCACTACAAAAACGGTCACCAAATTACGACCGACGTTACGACGGACTTGGAGCCTTTACGACGGGGTTTACGAAGGGGATGTACCGTCGTAAAACCCCTGGTCGTAAATTTTTTACGTCGAGTTTTTACGACGGGGTTTACGACGGTAAGAGCCCGTCGTAAATTATACAAGTGTCAGCCACAATGCATGCCACGTGGCTGCCCATGTCTACATGTTTATGACCGGATTTACGAGGGGTTACTCCCCGTCGTAAATATTCTTTATTATTTAAAAAATCAAAAAATTATTAATTATTAATAATAATAATTAATTATTTTCCAATTTTTTAATTAATTATTATTAGTAATAATCAATTATTTTTTGATTTTTAATTAAATAATAAATAAAATAATAATTAATT
>JAYMTK010000866.1:0-18793 GCA_036897405.1 Pelargonium myrrhifolium
GGCTCAATCTCATGCCCATGTTCAAGAGACGGAGAAGAGGTCATGGTGGCTGATGAGAAAAATGGTGGTGTTTGTGGAGGGCTTGAGGAGGATGGAGCTGAAGTGGTGAAGGTTGTGGATGGAAGAATAATGTGAGCCAAGGAGAGCAGAAGGGGCTTGTCATCGAGAATCTGCAGATTCCGGCGAGAATCCGTCCATTTCCGTCTATTTTAACGGAAAGAGCATCTTTTTGCAACTGACTTTCAAATGAGGGCATCCCTATGTAATTTCCCCTTAAATTTATAGAGTTTTAACCTTTTAGTCGGTCATTTATGAAATATAACTGACTTTTTAACCCGCTTATAGTTTTCACCGTGAGAGTAAACAAGCAAGCTCTTATACAAACAAAAACTCTTAGTTTCTTTCGAACATCTGTTCAAATTCATCATTGATGGCCAAGAAGATTGAAAGATTGTAGCTACTTCCATTATAATTAGGGTCATCTAGACATCTACCATCAATCTGCTACACAGATTCTCCTATAATCTAAATCACATAATGATGATGATGCATATTAAGCTAATGAAGACCGATTAAATTGCCATTTACCAGAGCCTAAATCAACATATGATTCTTCAACCAGAAACAGAGACTACACATTGAAACTTACTTTGACAGATTAGCAGGTAAAGAAACCCAGAAACTAGCTATACAGTCAGTATCTCTGATAACACATTTAAGTCCTAATCTTCATATATTATTGAAAGAGGAGGCAAAACATCAAACACCTGATGTGCGTGCGTGCGTGCGTGTCCAGTTATCCGTACGTTTTGAGAGCATCACCAGTCAACCTGCAAATCCTCCACTCAGGCAAGATCTTAGCTCCCATCTCCTCGTAGAACTTGATGGCATTCACGTTCCAATCGAGCACCACCCACTCCACTCTCCCGTACCCCATCTTCACCGCCTGAGCCGCCACAGCCGACAAAAGCATCTTCCCGAGCCCTTTCCTCCTGTAGCACTCTCTCACGAACAGATCCTCCACATAGAACCCTGGCTTCGCCAGAAATGTCGAGTAGTTCGGGAAAAACAGCACGAATCCAGCAATCACCACGTCATCGCCCTCCGATCTGAACACTGCCTTCTCCGGATCGTCGATCGGGAGGTCGAGATTGAGAATCCTGACAAGCGGAGGGTACTGAGGGTTGGCGAGGGAGGGGTTTTCCGGGAAGGGGAGAGAGGAGGTTTCGAGGATGAAGATGGTGAAGGACTGGAAGGGAGGGGAGTTGAAGAGGGTGGAGGATAGGCTGGCCTCGGTGGCGGAGAAGAGGTCGGTGAGGCGCTCGAAGACGGCCATCTGGTGGATGAGCTTGTGGATGTGGGGAACGTCGGAGGGTGTGGCCAATCGGATGCGAGCGAAGAGAGGATGGCCTACGGGGGTGTTCTCCGGGAGCGTCATGGCCGGAGTAGGAGCTGGTGTGGGCGGAGGCGGTGGAGCGGCGGCGGCCATAGTCTGCGTAGTGTTGGTAGAGTAGAAAGAGGAAATGAAGCGAGAGTGAGTGAGTGAGTGAACAAGAGAAGAGACTACGGGAAGAGAGCAGAATATGGGGGTTTTATTTGGGTTTACTGGTGAATTGGGCTTTGGCCCATTCTAATTCATCAACCTCTACAGCCCAAAACTGTTAATTCAGCTTATTTCTTTCTCGTAGATTATTTCCACTCCTCCAAAATGTTTTAACTTTTTTTTAGAAGCCTTCGGGTTAATCATTTTTGTCTCCTCCAGAATTGGACTATTTTATTTATTTGACTCCCAGTAAGAGTGTAGACTGGTTTGACACCTTGGATTGAAACTATTCTTTTATTTTATTTTAGTCCAAGGTCAAACCAGTTCGTACTTTAATTATGGACCAAATCAGTATAATGGTCTATTCCAGAAGAGGCAAAAGCAAATAATAATAATAATACTTGAAATTTAAATGAATTATTTTATATTAATTAAAGTACTAATTTGTTAACTATTTTCGTCATGTCAGTTTTGTTAGTAGCATTCAATCTTTGATTTTTTAAGTTTGAACGTGAAAATATTTAACAGATTTAAAAACTAAAAGAAAATTGACAACACTACCAGTCAGGTGAGATAAAATAATAGCAAGTTTAAATCTAGATAGTCAAACTAGTGCATATCCTAATTATGGACGAAATCAATAAAATGATCAAATTCAAATGAGACAAAAGCAAATAACCCGAAGTCTATCTTTTTTCGGTGGAAAACTTAAAAACTTTAGTCTCCCCTCTTCAAAGTCCGAGTCTAATAAACCCCTACTTACTAGACAAATTAGTTTGGTTGAATCAAAAACTTAAATTGATGTTATTTTTGGTGATTGGCTACTATTTACAGGGGAACATACAGAAGCAATCTCAAACCTTCCATGTTCCATCCTTGATGAGGATGTTGACATGTCAGGAAATTAGCCAAGGAGCTTAAAAGCAAAGCCCTCTTAAAAGCAAGATAAAGATAGTAATTAGTAATGTCAATAAGTGACAGCACAGCTAAAGAGGAAGATGACATGTCTTTGACCTATGAGAATCCTCGCTCAATTTCTACCAGTAGTTGTGTGCACAGCACAGCACAGAACCAGTGATCATCCACAACAACACCACCATCTCTTCATACCACTAAAAACACAGAATAGAAGAATCCAGAAGGATAAACTCTTGATGATCTCCAATTAACAGTGCATTCAAAATAATTGAAGAATGCTTGCCTACAAAGTACAAAAGGAATCTGCCTACCCCTAACCTTTAGGTGAACAGATCACTCAGGTTTATACACAATTTTCCAGTCATTTCAGCCCCAGAATATGCAACCACTTGTACACATATGTTACAGATCAAGACATGACCCACAATTCCCATTTCACACATCCGTATTTTACAGAACCAGCCCCATCAAAACAACTAGTCATCCATCAGGCGGGTGAAGTCACATAATGCCCCATTTTTCGTCTATGCCGGCTATAATCCGAAACAAACCTGAAAGAACGACCACAACCCTCGACCTTGCACTCATATGGCCGCTCCCCAGTGTGCAGTCGTATATGCTCGGTTCTAGCCCATGCCCACTTGAACGACATGGAGCAACCTTCCCAAGGGCACTTGAGGGGTCTCTCATCGTCATGCACACGCTGGTGAAGCACTGCATACTTGTGGGACCTGAACCTCTTCCTGCAACCTTCATGAGGGCACCGGTAGCTTTTGTGCAATAGGAGCTCCCCCTTTGTCCTGAAACTCATGCGGCACCCTTCCACATCGCACCTGTGAGATTCCTTTGCCTTTTTTTGCTTACCCTTATCAGAAACTAAAACATCTGTAGGCTTTGTATCATTCTTTGGCACAGTTCTGTTGACATCGTTCCCACTCTTATTGGTTCCATCTCTCCCACCCCTTGGCCTTAAGCCTTCACATGGACCCCTAATAAAACCATCACAATTGTCTTCTATATGATGCTCCACTTCTCTCCTCCTTTTTCTTCCCTTAGCTACAGTTGACTTATAATATACCACGGGGGATTTAGTGCATTCCTGCTCTCTGTTTTCATGTGAAGAACCCTCATTACCACCATGCAAGTTCATTGCAGCACATGATTCCTTTTGAACATCAGAACATTCTTTAACAGAGGCAGGTCCAGGCTGCTCTGTAAGCGTAGCATCATAATTGGAAACAGTTTCTTCCTTGCTTATATTTGCAATCTGGAATTTCTGTTGTATTTCATGATTTAAAGCCATATCACTGCATAAAATTTCCTCAGGGCTAGCTTCTGCAGGAACTCCAGAACTATCTTCTACTGAAGCAGCTGTTGATTGATTCACTTCTGTTTGTTTAACTGAACCTAAAACAATTTCCTTCTCGTTACTTCCATTTCTGATCTGGATTTCTTGCTGCACTTCATCATCCAACATTTTGCAATTGCTCAAATCGTCTGTAGCACAAGAATCTCTTGGAAAATCAGACTCATCTTCCCTTACATCCAAAGGCTGATTCATTCGTTCAACATCATTACTCCTGTTTGTATTCTTCATTTCTTGTTGTGCTCCTTGCTCTGAAGGCAAACCATCACAGCTTGTAAAGGTTTCACTACAAACTTCAGAAACTTTTTCTACTGAAGCAGTAGGCTGAATCATCTGTGCAGCATTAGGTGAAACAGTTTCCACCGAGTCACTTTTAGTAGAAATCTGAAGTTCTTGCTGCCCTTCACTGCTGAAACTAACCTCGCTCTGAGTGCAAGAATTTGCCACAACTGTGATCTCCATCTGTCCGTCAAAGCCTCCAATAACTGTGTTTTTGACATCTGAACCTGCTGGGTTGGTAATATCAGACACCGCGTCATCTATGAAAACATCCCCATCAGCCTCAGAATTGTGCTGTCCTTCAGGATGATTTCGGATTTCCATATTACAAGTCATTTTCACAACGTTGACTTGTTCGCTAATTTCATTATCTTCTTGCTTTTCAAATTCACCATTAGTTGGGCGAGCACTAGCAAGTGAACTTGCATATTTTATGGCACAAGAAATCTCATTTTCTGAACTGATTTGTTCAGAGACCTTGATTTTCTTTTCCACCTCGGAACCATCCTGAGCTCTGCTTTCCACATCCATTCCCTTCAGAATTTGATTTTCAACATGTGCCTCGACATTTTCCACCACTGTAGAAGCAGTCAGAAGTGACAATGCAATGTGAGCAGGATCAGTACCCGAGCATTTGTCCATGGTTGCTTCAAGTACCCTTTCATCCTGCAATTCAGGAGTTCTTGTAGAAGCACTGCAGCACAATTGAGAAGTCGTTCCAATTTGAACATTATAGCAGTGATTTTCGGATGAATTTCCACCATGCTTATCAAGATATTGACAACTAGCAGCTGAGACTTCTTGTGGGAGGGGCTTTCGAGGCAGCCAGTCGCAACCCCTACTTGTCGTCCCTGCCAAATCACCTGGTTTTGACTTAAATTTCCTTCTTCTATACTGAATAACTTTTTGTTCTATCTTAACATTGATACCATCTGATATTCCACCCAATAGTTCAGCTTTCTTCATTTGAATGCCCTCACATGGTTTATGACGGACAGGACGATTTAACTTCAGTTTTGATCGAGATCTTTGGGACTGCCATTTCATGTTGGAGAACTCAGAACTGGAACATTTTTCTGTGAACAGACCATCCAACGCCAAAGCATGCTGAACTTGCTTAGAAGGAGAGTTTTTGCTGACCCTGATACAGTGTCTTAAGTTGATACCCAGTTTTGAGGTCCAGTCTTCTCCGCATTCCATGTGTTCTTCATCATCAATTGCAAGATCTATCAAGTTCAAATCTTCCTGGGATGCCTTATCCAAAGGAATCTCAATATAATTAAAGGGAAGACCAATCTCTTCAGCAATAGAGGCTGCATGTGCCTTTATTCTCTGATAATCTGCAGAAATTAAAATTTAGTCACTTTTATAATCAGTTTTTTATACATTCAGCAAAACATTCCACACCCTGGGTAAAGAAAATGGCAATAAAAATATGAAAAATAGGAGAAAACAGTTTTGTTTAGTCTTGGTCAGTTTACAACTTTGATTCAATGAACAATAACATGAACACATTATAATATAATCTACCTGTATGGCAGATTACAAGGATATTTGCTCCACCTTTGAAGCGCAACAGCTCCTCAATTTGAACAGCATGGTCCAGGCAAAACATCCGAGGTCTTACAAAGCCACTAGAGGAGTTCCACTCTTCCTTATACTTGACTATTGAAGGCATTGCGGGACACTTTGGAGACAGAGTAACATGAGAGATATTCTCTGCATAACGAGGCATAAATTAACACAACTTATCACTAGATGATGCTCTAATTGGATGATAATATAACACGCTATCATTCAACTCGAGTTAATTTGCTTTGCAGAAGAATCTATTGATCACTTCAGTTTTACACTCATTGCATGCCGAAAAAATATCGCCTACTAGGCATAAATCTGATCATTTTGCTCCATTCCATGACACCATACAAAACAAAATGAAGACTCTAACCCTATCTATCTTATGTAATTGATCACATAATTTGTGTACACAAGCGTACAGCAACAACATTTAGCTACCCAAAAAACAGAAAGAGAAGCGGAAATGGCTATATTTATATGCAGAGAAAGAGAATGTTGTAATTAACTAGAACTCAACAACAACGTGATAACAAACACCTAGAAAAAGAAAGAAAAAAAAGGAAAAACTTTTCAAAATGATTTGTAATACCCAAATGACCTGTGCATGTGATGAGTAAGATGAATCAAGAAGGATGTCAGATTATCTATATTCTGATTTATTGACTCAGTCTCACAGATTTACATAAAGTATATATCATTTCTTTTCAAGTGCCAAATGTGTGGTGAAATAGAAAGTAGCAAAGATATATATGCTAAATTGAGTAGGATCTAAAGCTAAAGAACAAATAATTTTACACCCGAAAATAAAATCAGTGTGCAAGCCTAATACCTGAAATGGTGCCCTTAGCAGCGCAATCAAGATTCGGAGAGGAATGAATACTTGGAGATTTCAATGTTCCTGATCCTTGAACCAAAATCTGATCTGAAGATAGAGCAGATGGTTGCACCACGGACATAAATGGAAAACCAAGAATTCCACATGCGACGCAGGCCAATGTCCCTGTATCGACTTGAAAATCACATGACAAATCATAATCATCCAAATATACATCGTCCGAAGTTCCCATATACAAACTCTCATCAAATGCATTATTCGGACTGCAATTGTTTTCAGAATGAATATGAGGAACGTTTTCTCTTGGTGGTGTTGTGGTGGTAGCAGTCACTATGGACAATAGAGACTCTTGATTTGAAGATGGTAGTAAATCAGGGTCCCATAACACTGCCTGGTAAGTTGATTTTTTACTGAGAAGCATATTTAGCAGATTGTTTTCATTTAACATGTCTTCTATAAAAGCTTTCTTCACTAACACCTCTCTTTCTTCTTTCTGGCGATCTCTAAGACGAGAACTCCGTGCACCTGGTAGCAATGATCTTGGCACTCTGGCAATACAACAGAACCAACAAATGATAAAATACAAGTCAAGTACAGGATATAACTAATGATAATGATAACAAGACCTTTTGATATCTTAATGGTCACAATAAGCAAAACATGCATATAATAAAATCAACTGGAACCAAAACTTATTGGGACAAGCAGTTTAAGGCGCTTAATCCCCTTGAGGTCTCAGATTGGAGCCTCTTTTCATCGTGTTGGTATCGCTGATAAAAAAAATCAACCGGAGAAGTAGCAAAGAGAACATGTATGACATGCTACTTAAACTCTTTTGGTGTCTGTCTGAAATGCAGAACAAGGATTAGGGTAAACCAACATGAAAATACTATTACCTTATTCTAGCTAACCCAACATTGCAACATCAAATTTGATACAGTTGGGAGGACATCCAATTAAACAATAGATTTGACAAACAGGTGTCCATAGAATTGAAGAAGGTACAGCAGTAACAATCTTCAGCAAGAGATAAAGTTGACACCTTCTCCCAATCTATTCTAGAAAACTAAATATACGTAATGCCCCCCAATTAACATCAAAATTTCAGAGACAGCTTCTGATTTTGGACTGGCTCTAAGCCAGAATGCTTTTGTTTGTTTCGCAAAATCATGATGATATAGAACCTCACAGTGAAAATTTCTGAAGCTACACACACAGAATGCTCCAACTACTAGTTCACTCGACACACAGTTCAACAGGTATTTGAAGAAAGTATGTAAACTGACCTGCAGACAAATGACATTGTCAACAGGTAAAGGAGCTGCCTATGAGAGAGCATTGGAAGATAATTCATGGCCGCTCTGCGCACTGCAGCTTCCTTAGCTACATTGAGCCACTGTGGAGTTCCAAAGTTAGCAGCTTCCCCACAATTAAAACCTAGGTAGCAGAGAGCAAGACTAAAATAAATCCAGAGAAACAACCAGGGCAAAAAGAATGCAAACATTACAGAGATTCAGTAAATCTAGTCAATATAATAGTTTAATTGGCATTGGCAGGCAACGATTCACTAGTCTAGTTACATTGTTAAAGAGGATGTGCCATTCTAAAAGCAAAATAAAGATTTCAACCAGTTCACTGTCTTATCAGACATTAGGTGAACAGTGCATGAATGTTAACATAAAATGTATCTAACACCTCTTTTGGAAATGCATGCTACACAATTAATAACAGCTACTGCCTTATGCGACAATGATGTTTCAAAATGTATACTTAAGTGTATATAATAGACATGCAAAGATGTAGCCGACTTCGTGATGTTTCGAATCACTGGCCGAAGAGGGTGTCGGTGAGTGCATAATAACCAAACACCTTTTCTAAGATGGTTAAGTCTACTCCCTCCTTTTATAGTTTTTTACTAGCAAGCAAAAAGGAAACTTGGTGTCACACATTTCCCCCCAAATATATCTTTATCCTATTGTGCATTTTTTCAGCAAGAACCCAGTAATCTCCTTTTTGACACTAATGACTTATTTGTTTCAGCTACATTTTGAAGCCCAGCAATGAAAAGAAGCTGTTTCATTTTGTTTGTTCCCATCGGTACCATAGTATATTACTTTTTAAGACCTAGAAATGATGATCATCATACCATGCACAGTATTGGACTGCAGGAACTACATAACATTCTATGATCTGTAGCAAATATATTTCAATGTTGACTTTATTTGATTATCCTAATCAACCTTTCATTATTTTGACTTTAACAGTGTATGATGAGTCAAACCCTTAAACTTGAACTAAGCAGTTTCAGATACATGCAGACAGAACACTTTGAACTATGAACTTTGGAATCATGAACAGAGCAAACAGGTGTTTCCTCTGAATGAGAACAAACCACCTCCCTTGAAACAAATGATAAAATTAAACTTCACAGAGCATGCAATCCTCAACTTGTTTAGAACTTTATGCTTTAGGTCCACTTTTGAAGAAACATGCAAGGTGATGTCTTTCACACAATTAGAGAGAAGATACTCAGGGTAGAAACTTTGAAATTGCCATAATCCTCCTTAAAGAAGAAAAAAGTAAAGCAATTACCATGGCTAAATCCTATATGGTAAGCCCTTGGAAAAGTCACAACAAATTCACCAGGGTTCTGAATTAACCTGCATGAAAACCAAAATAGAAACAAGTACAATTTCAACAATGAGACCAATCAACAAAATAAATAAATAAATAAAATTTAAAAACTATAGCCTCATAGACAACACAATTCAATTTTCATCATGCCCCATTAAAATCTTCATACCCACAAAGCTTAAACAACATTAATTAAGACAAGACATACCAATGAAAACAAACATACCTGCAACAAGGAATGCCAGATGCAACTACCACTTCAGGTGATAAAAGAGTTGTCTTCTCCCCCAGCAATGCAAGAGCAGCTGGAATTGAAAGCAATTAGACCCATATTACAAAAATGTAGAACTGATGTCCAACCAATTTCACATAAATATAAACAATTAATAGTAAGATAACCCAGAAGAATGAAAAAAAAAAAATTACTATCCAAATAGTATAATAAAATTTTCTAAAATATGGTCATAAGTTTTCGGACCAAAATGGACTGCAACTGTAAGCTTAAGAATTTTATTACATTTCCATAATATATAATCATAACTGCTCTTCTGGTGTCTCTTTGTGAGTGAGAAAAAGAAACTAAGAATCCAAACTTTTTTGAAGATGTAATTTTGAATAACTGCTCATCTCTCTATTCTTCTTTACTTTTGGTATGCGACATTTAGTGTGGTAAGTGTACAAATAAATAAATAAAAAAGAATATTGGTAATCATTTTCCTCTTCTTTTTTTTCCTGAACAACCTAGGAGTTCCTTTCTCTAGTGTAATTTTCTTTCTCTGTGCAACATGTAGTTCCATTATGATATACTTTTCTTTACCCATTTGTTCCTTCTCTCGCTCTAAAAGTGTGCATATTATTTTTCTTTCAAGGGTCTAAACTCTAAACATTATGGATACTCTAATGCGACCAAAAGCGCAACTCAGTAATAATAGCTTCTAAATAGTTCACCAATCCCAGTTCAATATAAAAATATATATGTATCATTACATTGAGTTCTATAACAAACTGTGTGCTGAATAAATTGAAAAAAATAAAAAAATTAAAGATAATAACATAAGCATAAGCATAAGCAAGAATTTAGTCCTTATTAGCATGTCCAGATTACTACACTTCTTAAAACAAACAAACAAAAAATGCAATTCATGATATGAATCTTGCTTGCTATTACGATAAGGAAACAAATCCACAGTGAAAAAGCAGTTAAGACAGATAGCTATAGCCTGCCATGAGTTCCACCTCAGTTCATTCTCTGTTTTATAATCATCATAATTAATCTTATAGCATAAGAGATCATAATTTCTAACCCATGATAATATTTTCAATGATATAATCAACAACAAAAGCAAGTTTCGAACCTAAATGGTCAATATTTCCTCCATAAGCTTCATTGCGAATAACTTCTTCAAAAGCAAATGCATAGTCTCCTGGGACGGCATACCAAGTCTTTGCAGAGCCAGTGTGAAGAAAATTCATGCTGTGAAGCTCATGATCTTCCACATGCCATGCAAACCAGCTGAACAGCATACCAATATAGACCATTGGAGAAGTAACACCAGGGATATCATCAGGCATGAAACGTGTAAGTGAGCCAGGTGACCGTGCAATCACTTGTAAATTCCAAGGACTGTTTGAAAGCTTCCAACCAGCAGTACCTTCCATTTCATTTCTAGAGTTTGATCTCTTTCGCCTAGATGTGCTTGGGGTTTCATCATTTGACAAATTTGATGGAGCTGTAGATAACTTAGGTGTCCCTGCTTCTAACAATATATCTGAATCTTTACTAGCAGGCACATCTTCCTTTACATTGTCACAGGAATTCACCACACCATCCATATGATTTCCCTTGCAATCATAACTTTCTCTAGTCCTCTGATAATGCATCCTCTTTCTCCTCCGTCTATGGAAGTACTTAACTGGACTTTCTGGTTCTCCAAATCCAGACCCTGGTACATCATTTGCATATTCAATATATATAGGCTTATCGGAAGACGCTTTCCAAAACATTGCTTCCACAACCAATGGAGAGACCTCCTTAACCCCACCCAATAAGCCCTTCGCAAAAACCTTAGACTTAGACTCAAACTGTTCCAATGTATAAACCTCCCCACTTTGCCATACTTGTTTATGAACACCCAATAAGGGACCACCATCAGGCCCTTTCGTTTTCTTCCCACTTTGTCCCAACTCTTGATGCCTAGTGGTGAAAACTGCCCTATTCTCCCCATTGGTGCCACCACCACAACCAACATCAGAACTCACTTTCAAGGCATTCAAATCAGAACCCAATTCTGGGCACTTAGCCAGAGATTTGTTCAAGTTAGTAAGCACATATTTCTTAGAAGGTTTTGGCAATGGCGGTATCACCTTACATATACCAAAGGCACTAGCTTCCTTCTCAATTTTCGATATGTAAGCAATTGGGTCTGCGAATTCAGTGTCGGTTGGCCGAAACTCGGGCGCCAGAGGCAACCCTTTCAACCAATTGGGTATTTCAGCAATACCCATCACCACGACAATGGTTTCAAAACTACATGAACACACGGAACAGAGCACTCAAATCCATAGCATTGTTGCGTAGATATTGAAAATCACAAAAGCCATAATCAATCAAACCCTAGGTTTCGAGATTTAGCGGATTCGTCTTGATTCCCAAATTGAACTCACAATTAACCACATAAACTGAGAAATCAACAGAAATGGAAAACGGAGAAATCGAGAGAGAAGATATGGGTAACAGAACCTGGTCGCACCATCAACTACTGTGTGATTGGCCTGCAAACAATAGCGCACAAAGAGAAAGAGCAAAAAGAGAAGAAAGAAAATTGGCTTTGTCTAGGTTTTGAGTGACATTTCAGAGGCGCATGGTAGCGCTCGCACATGCGATCTATCTAACGTGCACCGGTGGGGCACGGGCACAGAGCAAGTGGAATCACTGTTTCAAGACCGTACGATTTCGGTTGGGAGTTTCTACAGTGCCCGCCGTTTGTGGGGCTATGTTGCGTCATGGGTGCGATGTGTGCTCATGCGCGCAGGTTAGCGTGGATCGGAGAGAGGGACGTCTATGGTGTATAGAAGCGGTACCGATCATATTTATGGAAACTTGAGATCAAGACCGTAAGTGATGGAGCGAGCTCAAGATGAGGAAGAGTAGACGTGGTTGTCTAAGAACCAAACCCTGTTATTTATGGGCTACAAATATAAAATTGACGGGATACCGATGCAACTATTACCAATTTTTGCCTCTTATGAAAAATGAAAAAAATGATGGAATTAATATTTGTATTATCCGCAAATTTTGGGTTTAGTTACTGAACTTTCAAATGTTTGGAATCAGTCCAAAGGTCGTACAAGTGTTTGAGTTTAGTTCAAAGTGGTTCTGAAAGTATATGGAATAAGGACACGCCGTCAAAATCACATACGGAATCCGTCAAATTTAACTGACACGTGTCCTTAAGTTTGACGAAATCCGTCCACAAATTTAACGGTGTGTCTTTATTTCACACACTTTCGAGACTACTTTGGACTAAACTCATACACTTGCATGACCTTTAGACTAATTCCAAACGTTTGAAAGTTTATGGTCTAAACTCAAACTTTGTGAATAGTACAATGACTGATTCTATCCTTTTTCCTTGAAAAATAGGTTTCTAGGTATATTCTAGCCTTTCATCTTTATTTAGCGTTACATAATGTTACATATTGGTTTCTGTACTAGTTATGTTGCACCAATTTAATTTAAGCATGTGGTTGATTGTATAGATCGGATAACAATAATAGATAATTATGACATATAAGAAATACTTGTAAGTTTTATGATAATTTAGGTGTCTCTCATCTGATAATTATGTATTGTAAGTGATACTTGTAATTCAGTTGTATACATTATATCTTAAAATTAAAATAACACAAAACAATTATACTTTAATTTATTTTTCATTGCATAAATATTGTCGAGATAAGTGTTAGAGTCCTCCTTGAGGACATGGGGTTGTTTGTGGTCGCTAAGCGTTGTGGACCTCCTTGAGGGAGTTGGAACTCCATGTGAGAGATAAGTGTTGGGTTCCTTCTACGGTGACTTGGACCTCCATATAAAAGATAAGTGTTGAGGTTCTCCTTTGAAGACTTAGAGCACTTATGGGAGCTAAATGTTGAGGTCTCCCTTGGGGCCTCCATGGTCGTCTATGCTCTCGGATAGAGGATGCTCAAGCAAAATGTCAACTTGAACTGTGCAAGTTGACACTCGCAATCAAATCATAGGTTGCAGAACGTCAACTTGCACACTTCAGTTTGAATTGCACAAAACCTTTTTTATAAGCGGTCATCCCGCATGGGTGCACCTCTACTAAGTTTAGTGCTTGCTTCATACAAAATGCCAGATAAACTCCTCCACAACAACTTGCATACATTATTTGTGTTTTAATTGAAGGGTACAATATTTCATTGTTAATTCTTATATAATTGTTAGAATTTGGAAAAAACCATCGGACACTCAAACTACCATTTTTTTTAACAATATAAATGAATTTTGTTGCAAAGGGTACTATTACAACAAAATACTTATATTAACATGATCTAACATTACCAAATGTCCACCAACATAAACTCCCTTCTTAAGTTGGTGCAAAATGTTGCTAGTAAATCGATCCACAAATCTGACCCTTTTTTTTTTGGTAAATACCATCAGCATAACATTACCGAAAGAAACTAAAACATGGTCCAAGCTTTAGAAAGCCCTAATTTACCTAAATTAGCTAGATTATGGGCACCACTAACAACATTGCCCAGTTAAAAAATAACACAGAATAGAGTTGCAAATGGTTTGGATATCTTCACCAAACCTCAAGCTTCCGCTTCCCTAAAAGTTAGCTGACTAACATCGTTGCAGTCGGAAATAGAGTCATAGAGCTTACCACAATTTGAAACATTACAAAATTTAGCAAATGATAGGACAAATAAAATCGCATGCAATTCTGCTGGTAGGGAGTGACAGTAGTGGAGATCACACATCCTCGCCAACAACTTTCCTGATTTATCAATGGGTTCCTACATAGTCATTTGATTGGAGAAAGAACTGAATATGAGAAGATGTTGACAATTACTTCGAAAACATGGCATAGGCCAAACACTTGCCTCTAAGATGATGATGCTTACCACATAGTTGAAAATAGATTTATGTCTCTCACGGTTAGTTAATTTAAGACATTAACATTCGTTTCTATACCAAGATGAAACATTAGACACAACGTCCTCATTGAAGACCTGCTTTCCAAAATGAGCAAGCAAAGGATTCTAAATTATTCTTCAATGACCTCTAAATTTATGAGTTTTAATTTAACTGATTCGCAGTTTTCAACATTTGATTACATGTCCAAATTCGTTGTTTTCAAAGAATTAAGTTGAGATTCCAGAAGAGAGGAATTGTACCCAACTCTTGTGGATTATAATTGCGGATAAAATCCAAATTTGCGTGAAACTCTTGGATATGATCTTTGAGATATATTTCGTGAGTGTCTACCTCCTTACATTTGTTAGGTCCAAAAGAATCAGTGTAGAGGGGTTGTGATTTAACTATTTTTCTCGTAAATAGCTAAAGTGCTAAAACTAAGTCGTCTTGTATTCTGGCTTTCCCAAAACTTAGTCCAGATAGGAAGCTTGGGCTTTGAACTCTGGGCTTGAAGCTTTAATGGGCTTCAAGTCTTCACTTGATGGGCTTGATCTTCAAGATTTGGGCTTTGAAGTCCTTCTCGGGTTTTAAGTCCACGTGTGGGCTTCGTGATTGGGTCTGAACCTGCGTACAGAACACACGACTAAGCGGAGCCCCGGATGTGTGCCCAGGAAACCGCCTCCGGCGTGAGAATCAGTCACTTTGCACATAAACGAGATTGTAAAGCTAACCAACTAGTTCTTAGGATTAGACGGTACCAGACCAAACTAATCTGCGAAGAACTCTCAAGAATACTAAGAACCTTCTTGGAGTAAATATGAAAGACGCAGAGAATTGCTAGAATTCGACATGGCTTCCTTTATCCTGAAACTGAGAAATCTTAATGCTCTTGGGCATAATATGGGAGTGAAGAATTGTGGGAATTCAGAATGAGTTACCTGTGAATTATGAGGTCCTATTTATAAGCACCCAAAGTCATCTGGAGTTTGACTAGAATTAGGAAACTACCAAAATTTGGAGACCTCCTAAGGTTTGGAGGGGTGTGGCCGGCCATGGTCCCCTAATCCTAGTGGGACTCCTCTTTTTGGCTTTCTTCTTTGTCTCAGCTTCTTATGTGGGTTCATGAGCCCTCACACCTTTTTTGGCCTCCTTAGTCTTTAGGATTTATGCCTCTCTTGGGCCTCTACATTCTCAAAAGTAAGTCCATTAGCTCAATTTGGTCCATCTAGGCCCAAAATTGAACATCTTTGACTTTGATTCTTTTGACCTTTGACTGGTCAAACGATCCATGTGTCGCCCTCTTATTCGTCAATTTTACTTACAATTTTTTATGTAGAATCAGAAATATATATGCCATATTTTTTGCATATAAGGAAACCCAACCTTCATTTCCTCTCTCTCTCTCTCTCTAAAACATCAACGACGATTGTTGACATTTAACTGGCGTGTTGCAGCAGCGATTCTGGCCTTCGTTGTCCGCGTAATTGTATGAACAAAACCCACCGTAGACATCTGATTTCATATAAAAAATAAGCATCCCCTAAAACTTCCAATGATATTAATGACGTAACTTATCAGCATATCATGCACCATGAAATTAAAATCAGTTTCAAAGCCGAGCATCATCGTTTTATTCATTTGTGCGGGATTTTAGTGTCAAATTTTATTTGTGACAATGTGTGTCAAACTTTTGTGTATTTGTTATTTGGATTTTATATTTGTTTTCTCTTTTTTCGAAATTAAAATTTTGTTTTCTTTTTGCCAACTTCTAATTTCGGGCAGTGATAGATTGTTAGAAACAATATTTACCCAGGAAAAGAAAACGTTGCGGCAAGAGGGTATTAAAGGTTCGCTAAGGTTCCGGCAACGTCGATCTCTTGGTGGCGGTACGTCAGCGATCTAAGCTAGGATTTTGTACAAGATGAAGCTGCTAACATGGAATAGTAGGGAGCTGGAGAATCGTACGGCAATTGCGGTGCTTAAGGATCTCGTGCGAATACATAAGCCTAATTGCGATTGTTTTTTGTGAGCGAGACGAAGCTTTTATCGGCAGAGGTGGTAGGAGTTCGACAAGCGATGGGCTTTCAGGGGTGCTTTGGGGTGGAAAACAGAGGGCTTGCTGCTATGGAAGGAAGAGGGTGTGGCTCGACTGACTGGATGCGGGCAGAATTTCTTCGATGTGATCATTAACTGTAGAGAGTGGGGTCAGTGGAGGTTTACAGGGTTCTATGGCTAGCCTGATCAGGTTAGGAGATCGCGCACCTGGGATCTCTTACAGGACCTCAAGGATGTCTCAGAACTCCCGTCCGGATCCATGATTTTAAATGATCAGGTGTCATCACCTTATTAGTTAATTAGTTTAACTGATATAATTTTATATTAGTTAATTGATATACATTAAACCCTTATTTTAATTATATTTTTATTCGGCAAACTCTGTACTCAAAAACAAATACGACAATAAATATGCTTTCCTAAATTAATTAAGGAATACAAGATATTTTGATATTAGGAAATTCTACTCCCACAAGAAATTATGACTCATATTTTTAAATAGAAAGAACTTTTGAAGTCGTTGAAACAGGCATCAATATATATAATATAAGATTCAAAGCTCTTTAATCTGTGTTTACTACTGCATCAATCTTGAGAACTCAAGGAAGGCAAGAATCAACAGCTACACGTTTTTTAGGGTTTGTCTTCTTACAAATTACTTCTTCGTTTTTATTAATTTTTTGTCCCAATTTCCTTTTCAATATTATAAACTATCGGAGTGCATAATACAGATTGTAGAAGAATTGGTATAGCTATCTTTAATTTATATATGTTTAGTTGAAATAACACAAAATATGTAAATGTATTGGCAGAATTTAGATATATACATGGGTGCAAGAATTGAATCATCCGACAAAGACGATGAACATCTAAGAAATAGAAAATCATCTCCGTCATGGTCTGACATTTTACCAGAGTTGGTCCTGCTAATAATGTCAAAGTTGTATGCCCGAGATTCTTTCGTCTTCCATCACTTGGTTTGTAAATCATGGGATTCGGTAGTCACTGCCTCGCTACAACAACAATCATCAGTCATCGCTCGTCCTATCCTTCTCGAATCAATGCTTCGTAATCCTCCATGTGGAGTACCCTACGCAATGGCTTTATTTGACGATTTGTGCACCTTCTATCACCCGTTGACGTATAATTTCGTAATGCCCGTCCATTCAGAATTATTGGGTGCGCGAATAGCTTTCTCAAAATATGGTTGGCTACTCGTTTATAAAAACGAGTACGACGTATTTTTATTTAGTCCACAAGACAAAGTCAAAATAGAACTTCCAGATCTTGATTATCCTGATTATCCTCGTCCACAAACTCGTCTAATGGCCTTCTCCTCTCACCCAACTTCTTCAGATTTTTATATTGTTGCAGTTCATAGGGATGGTTTCGAATTTGCAATTATTAAGCGCGGTGAACGGAATTGGACCACGCGTACTTTTACGAAGATATTTCGATTATCAAATTGTAATCCTGTGATACTCAACGGGAAGTGCTACTGTTTGAGTGTAGCGGGAAGTATTTTAGCATTCGATCCTCATCGCGAAGCCGTGTGGACTGTACTTCCCCATCCTTTTGAATACATAGGTCCATTTGAGCCCGAGTTCTCCGAAATTCATCAAAGTTTTCTGGTGGAAAGAAACAAGGAGCTAATACGAGTGATCGTGCTAAAAGACGGGGGACGTATTCTTGTTTCCAAGTGGAACCATTCGAAGAAAATTTGGTCACCGGTGCGAAGCTTGGGAGATGAAATGTTGTACCTAAGTTATGGAGGATCATTCACAGAGAAGGACACGTCCAAAAGTTTGGCAAACAAGATCTACTTCTCCAAAATTCGTGACAACAATTGCATTTTCTATTCTCTCATGTCTAAGAGGTACCACTCTTTTTGTTCTACTTTTTCAAGTAAAAATCATTACCGCCTAAAAGAACTACGAAACTGTGCATGGATTCAACCTTCTTCAATTCCTTGGGACCCAGATTTCACATGGTAAAACCAAACATGCAATAAAGTGTTGGATGATTTTATGATAGCAATTTGTTTTCCCTTTTTAAATGAGGTGTCATCACCTCAGTGGCTTGTTAAGTTGCAACTGATATACATTTTACCCTAAATTTAATTTGGTTTCTATTTTTCTTTTTAACATTGAATTCATGTTATATATATACAGTAGAGCCAACAATTTAAAATATTCAAACGTGTGCGCATTCAAAATCTAATCTGATTAAAAATCAATTTAATTCAATCAAGTGACCCGATTAGATCTATCATACACAAAGAATTTCATAACTAGTAAGTTAATATTGGTTATTCAAATTAAGTTTTAACATCTTGTTACACAACCATGTCACATAAGCATAAATTTTGTGCCCACTAGGCATATGATCAAATATCCCATTGAAACAAGCCTCGCTTATTTT
>JAYMTK010000867.1:0-18787 GCA_036897405.1 Pelargonium myrrhifolium
AAATAATACAAAATGCTTACGTGGCGGTCATAACCGGTTATAAGGACCAAAACAAGAAAAATTGGAAGTCCAAGGACTAAAACAAGAAAAAAAATGAGTCCAGGGGCCAACTCCAAATTACAAAAAAGTCCAAGGGGGGTACAGCCAATTTACCCATGAAAAAAGATATGATAGTAAGACTTCGTGTTCATTCAATATACCATCATATGTGGTTTGACATGAGGACCGTAGTGAGTTTAAAGTTTAAACCATAACTTTTTGCACACGTTGAGTGAATTTCAAGACCTTCACGCTTCTCACGGGCAATATTATGGAAGAGATATGATTTTAAGATACGTTTAACACCTCAAGAAAATGTATCTAGAGTGCGGGAAGCATGGGCTTTTGTGCTTATGTTTCTAGTGTGAGTCTTGGTGACCTTCATTTGGTGTGTTCCAGATAGGTTGCATGTCAGTATTTTAATTGCGCGAAACTTTCCTGTGATGAGAATTTCAAGTAGGTCTCAGTCTCTCAAACCGCTAACCAGTTTTACTCCGCATATGAATCCTCTATGTGTCTTCATGACGTTCAGGTGACACATTTGGTTGGCCTACTTATAAGTTATTTAACTTGTGATTTCGTGGACACAACAAATAAAATTAATTTATTAGAAACATACCTTAACAAATTTAATATTTTCTATTTAATACTTTAATAAAATTATATTTATTTGTAGTGTATACATGTGGTAAAAAAATTTGTAATTTTTAATTATGGACCAGCCTCTGAGTCTCACAAACAAACACAACCACAGAACTCGAAATTGGGCCCAACCTAGACACTGATGGGCCAAAGGCCCAATCGCTTCAAGAAAGGCCACAATCTCGGACACGTGGCAAATCACCGTCCTCTCAGTATAGCCTCGACACGTGGATCCTAATCATGACACGTCGACAGATATAGTCCAACACCGAGAATAAAATATTCAAGTAAATAAAAATAGGGGTTTCCGGAGACGGCAGGTGGGTTCTAGGTTGATTACGTGGCACAAAAATCGCTCGGTATTAATGCATTTGTCATAAAGCCACGTGTCCTTAAATTGAAACGTGTCGTTTACTTGTGTTTCTCTCGAGTGGTAGGCCCATTTCGGCGGCGGTGGTAGTCGACAAACTATTTTTTAAGGGGTATTTATATAAAGAGTTGAGAATTTTGTGGCATATTCGTGAAAAAGACACAAATTTAGGTTAGTTTAAGGTAGAGACGTCGACTCGAGTTTTTAATATGACCTTGAAAAGTGCAAAATTTAGAATCAATTACATGTTAGATAAGTGAATTCCTCCAGAAAAAAACTGATCAAATTAATTTTATATAACTCAAACACTAAACTAAAACGTCATTCTATTAATCTAATTTATTAAAATTTGTTTAATACAAAACATACCACGATGGTAAATAAAATTTTATTTTAATACATTTTGTTTCAAATTTAAACAACTTAAACGCTCTAACAATATAATCTGTTATCACAGTTATAAATAAAATCTAATGTATATATATATAATTTTTGATGACCCCTTTAATTGAGTGACACATGTCACTTCAATCGGTTCAATTGATATTCTAACTGAATGACACGTGTCACTCAATTTTACCAATAAAAATATATTTATTTAAAATATAAAATAAGTGAGACCTACTATTAATAAATAAAAATTAAAAAATATTTATTTTATTTTATTATTATTTTTATTATATTTTCCATGTTTTGTATCCCACATCGGCTAAATATCATCAATGGAGTTTACTTCTTTATTATAAATATGAAGTTGTATTGTTCAGTATATTCATCATGAGTTTGCCTTGATTATTCGGGCGTTCTATAGAAATTTTGTGTTGCGTCGGTTTTTAGGCTACTTTTATATTTTTCTTCATGAAGAGTGATTATGAGTCTCGCTTAAATTCTTGCGCAATTTAGCTCGCCCCGAGCAAAGCTGGGATAAAAGACTAGTTACTAGAGTAATGCCATATGTATAACTAAATGAAGTTGCTTTTGTTGCAAGCGAATGTGATGATTATCCGAAAATTTTCTGTTAAGTGTCGGCATATGTTAGTAAAACAAATACTTAAAACTGGATTGGACGATGACGACTATGGATCCTGACCTTACATTACATATCACTACGACTTTCGATTTCAATCATCTTTTTTGTTTTAATAAACACGCCAATTTATTTTCTATCAAATTTCAGAACAAAATTGGACAATGTGATTAGAAGAATCAACCAAATCGCAAAAAATGCTATAAAAATGTTAATCAATCAATGCAAAACCAATTTCACAATCTAAGCTCCTGGAACACTAGATATATTGGATCGAAGATGAAATTGAAATCATATATGGATAAATAGGATTCAGTATTGATCGATGCATCAGAGGAGGAGGAGGAGGAGGAGTAGGAGGAGGCAGAGCAAAGAATTTGATGAGTATGAAAATAACTTACCAAAGAGAGCGAGCTCGGAAGCATAGACGAAATCAAAGGAGGCGAATAGAGAAACAGAAGAAGACGACAAGTGAGAAGCGAAGAAGAGAGTACAGACAAAGACAGAGCCCTTCTCTGATTCATATTTGATTCAAGGGGTAATAGGGGTAAAAACAATTAACACCCCTAAACATTAGTCTAGAACTTTAAGCACCCCTAAATTATCAAAAGATCTTTCCGTCAGTTAAATCTAACATTTGTAGTGAAAATGACCAAAATACCCTTAGGTTGCGTTTGAGAACTTAAACTTGATTTGAAATTCGTCATTTGAAATTCAGGATTTCAAATATTGTATTTCAAATACAAATATAATGTTTGGAAAACCATAATATTTCAAATGACAAGGTAAAAGTTGTCATTTGAAATCTCATGTTCTAAGCATGTTTTGAATGTCCCTAGATTTGACTCAAATCCAAATCTAAATTCTTGGAGTTACCAAACACCTCATTTGACTCAAATTCAGCATTTCAAATGAAATGATGGTTCCCAAACACACCATAACAGAACTTGAATTCCACATGAAGTTGGGCTATTTGTAATGCAACAATATTGAAGATAAAACAGCACAGTATTTTTTTAACCCTCCCTAAAAGGCTAAAACCAGATGAGAAGAGTTGTTAATGATAAGGTGAAATCAAACAAGATACCCAATGGGACCACAAGGCACAAACACAAAGTCAATCATGAGCCTTATCTCTAACCATTCATAACTTCATATGTCAAAATATTGAACATTTTTAATTTTACTAAAGTTGATCACAAATTTAAGATTTCACTTGTAATCCATCCAACATAATCTTCCAAATTAAACACTGTGAGTGTATAATGTGTGTGTATACTATGATTGAGGATGAGGTAGTGTTGACAAGTGTCCCATGCATGGCCTCATACCTGTATTTCAAATCTTCTCCTTCCTCACTCTCACTCTTATATCTCTCTACACTATATACTCTCACTCAATACCCACAACTTCCATTCTCACCTCTCTCAAAACACTGTCTTTTCTTTCTCTGCTGCCATGGCACTAGCAGACCTTGCTCCTTCTTCTTCCTATACCAAAACCCACTTCAATTACTTATCCACCCGTGTCGCCACTCGCCGGAGCCTCACCGTCCGACCACTCCCTCGGGACCAACGCTTCACAATCTGCTGCTCTGCCCCACCAAGGTGAGATTTTTATGCTTCTTTTTCTGTGAATCACCACTTGCTCTTGCTCTAATGTAACGTAACGAAACCTAATGGGCTTGTTTTGTTGTTTGCTTTGATTCTCAGTGAAGTTCAGGCTCCGGTGGCAGTGCAAGCTGAACAACCAAAGGGCAAGCCGGATTGCTTCGGTGTCTTCTGCCTCACCTATGATCTTAAAGCTGTAAGATTTTCTGTGTTCTCTATTTTGCATCAGATTTAGTTTTGTTAGTTCTGAACCTCACAATTGAGATTTTAGTTCATTACTTTACTTGTAAATTGTTATGGTAGTTGTTTTTCTTGGCTTTGTTCATTAGATATTCCATCTCTTTTTTGGCACCATTCTGTGTTGTGATTTCTCTTTTTTGTTCCATTTTTCATTTACTTGAAAAAAATATAAAAAATTATTGAGAGAAAATGGGGTTTGAGTTTTAGGTTTTTAGCCTTGCCTTGGCAAGGTGTTAAGGTTGTTCTTGTGAAATCTTAGTAAGGAAACAAACTCTTTGCAAAAGCAGTGTTGTTCACATAATAGTGGGGCTGGCAACCTTCAGTCTTGTGCACTGGACTGGAGCACCTTTTTTTTCCTGTTTACTTGACAATAAAAAATAATAATAATAATAATAATAAATGAGAATTGGGTTTGGGTTTGGGTTTGGGATTTCTTTGAGATTATATGTTAAGTTTGATTTGAACTTGGATTATAATGCTTAATTGCTTAACATTTATCTTTGTGAATGGATTTCAGCAAGATACTGGGTTATGACATATTTGGGTGCTGCTCTTTGAACTTTGATTGTTCTATTAATCTATTGTGTTTTGAATAGCTTTTTATCACACATGGACTAGAAAGGGATCTCAAAGTTTCAGTTGGTTTATTTTTTCAAAGAGAGAGAGAGAGTTGCATCACTTTGGTGGCTGGTTCATGGGTCATTATTTAACATTTTCTTTGTTCACTTCTGATAAATATTTGTTTTACACAGGAAGAAGAAACAAAATCTTGGAAAAAATTAATCAATATTGCAGTTTCTGGCGCTGCTGGAATGATATCTAATCACCTACTATTCAAAGTAAGAATTCTCAGATTTTTACTTTAACAATGTTTTTCTATTCTTGTTGATACACTTGAACTCTTGTTTTCATTTGGTGTAAAATGTACAACTTGTGGATATAATATTTGGCAATTCCCCTTTGGATCCATTATAGGTGTTTAGGAAACTTCAGTGTAGAAATTAGGAGTCAGTTTATTCTATTGAAGTCATAGTATAGCTTGGTTGAATTGCTATGTACTCCCTATGTCTTGAAATGAGTGTCCATTTTAAGACTACATGAACGACAGCATGTCTCTTGAACATAATTGGTTTTCATCAACAAATAAGAATCAGCTGACATTTGAGTCTAAGATCATCCCATTTCAACTTCATGTATTGGTGAGAATGAAAATTGGTGGGAGTTTGGTGGCATGTTTGTTATAAGATGATAAAACAATAGAGTTATGTTCATAAGTTTACTGAGTTTGTTGTATGTAGCAGGAATCTGACTTGTTTGTTATGCTAGCTCACATCTGGTCAGGTTTTTGGGTCAGATCAACCCACTGCATTGAAACTCTTGAAGGTACCATTCTTGAGCAGGAAACTATTGTTGATAATTGTGTATCTTTACTTTCATTTTCAATCTGCAGTCTAGTTACTATTGTTTCTTTCACCTAAGCAATACAAAAGTCAAGAAACCGACTAAAACTTCACCAAATCATGAACTCTCTTGGAATACGGATCTGAAACTGTCTGACAAAATAACTCGCCAACAATCTAACTTTCATTGGCATTAAATTGTGTATTGATATACGCAGGGGTCGCAATGGAATTGGAGGATTCCTTGTTTCCATTGTTGAGAGAGGTCAAAATTGGCATTGATCCTTATGAGGTGTTCCAAGATGCAGATTGGGCTCTCCTGATAGGAGCAAACCCTCAAGGACCTGGAATGGAACGGGCTGACCTGTTAGACATAAATGGCCAGATTTTTGCTGAGCAGGTTCGCTTCGCATTTCCACTTCGGCATTGAAGGTATTCTCTTCTGAACTAATACCTTCCTTCTACCAACTTATTCAATTTTTTGTTTAATACACCCTCCGTCCCAAAATGAATGTCCTGTTTCACTTTGATTTTTGTCCCAAAATGAGTTTTCACTTTCCTTTTTGGGAAAGTTAGTTATGCATGAATTGTTGATAGCATCCTTATAGTAAGTTTAGTTAGTATCCCTTAACACATGATCATGAGGATGCAAGACTAAATATACCACATGAACTAACTTCACCTTAATTTTTCTCAAAATAAAAATAAGGACACTAATTTTAGGACGGAGGGAGTACTAATTTATTATGCCACTTTTTTACTATTTTATTTTTAATGTTGTAGAGAAAAGCTCTAAATTCTGTGGCATCTCGAAATGTGAAAGTGATTGTGGTTGGCAACCCCTGTAACACCAAGTAAGTTACACTAGTTCTTTCTTCAGAGTTTCTTTATGTGTTACTGTCTAAAGTACCATTCCCATGTTGTGTCTGTCATCGGCTCATATCTGACTAGGAATTTCTTCTTTTCTGCAGTGCATTAATTTGTTTGAAAAATGCTCCCAGCATACCTGCAAAGAACTTTCATGCTTTGACTCGATTAGATGAAAACCGAGCAAAATGTCAGGTATATTCATTTTAACAACATTACTTACTTCCATGGGATGCCATTACGGTGATGAAATGGAATAACATAGTGGCTAATGTTTGTGCAGTTGGCTCTCAAAGCTGGAGTTTTCTATGACAAAGTTTCAAATGCGACCATATGGGGAAACCACTCTACCACTCAGGTCAGTGAAGTGTACATAGATAGACAAAAGTTCTCCAATTCACGTAGCTGTAACTAATGAAAATTTCTCCAGGTTCCCGACTTTCTAAATGCTAAAATTAATGGTGTGCCTGTCAAAGAGGTTATCAAGGATCAAAAGTGGTTAGAGGAGGAGTTCACAGAGAAGGTCCAAACGGTAAGATCTAGTCATAGAATATTCACATTCTCCACCCAATCATCAGTCTGTGAACCATCTTAGATCTTGTCTTGATCACTTACGAAAACCATTTGAACTTGCAGAGAGGCGGGGAGTTGATAAAGAAATGGGGAAGATCGTCGGCTGCATCGACTGCCGTGTCAATTGCTGATGCCATAAGGTCTCTTGTAACTCCAACCCCTGAGGGTGATTGGTTTTCTTCTGGGGTAAGTTCTTGTCTGTTGATCATACATCCCATAAAACATATCAAGTTTGCAATACAACGTGCTTTGGTTCTTATGTCAGTATTTTTCTTGCTCTTCATGACACTCTTAAAACCATTGCTAGAATACTCTTATCAATGTGCTTAGACCTAAAGAGTAGAAATCCACTATGGTCATTATAATCGATGCAATTGTATATTTGTTTAAGATCACTCCAAAATATTTCATCTGAGTTTATGTTGTATGTGAGATTTGATAAAATATTGTGTATTTCGTGTTTATTTTTACAAAGAGCAGTGTTCAATTAATCGTACAAGAGACTAAATCTAGATAAAAACAAGATCCCTAAAAATGTGCTAATCAATCTTCTATTTCCTGATTTCCGGCCAATCTAACATTGTGAATGTAGGTTTACACCACAGGGAATCCTTATGGCATAGCAGAGGACATCGTCTTCAGCATGCCATGCAGATCAAAAGTAAGCTCATCATATTTTGTATCATTGTTATCAATTAAATCATGTTTGTTGTAAGGCCACCTCTCATAAATGATTCCTGTTATTCCAGGGAGACGGTGATTACGAACTCGTCAAGGATATAAAGTTTGATGATTACCTCCTCAAGCGAATAACCAAGGTTAGTCTTTTTCTTATAAATGGGTGAATACACGTGTAAGTATTTGGAACAACATGAATCCATTTTTCTTCATGCTTTTGGAATGAACAAAAATTGAATGCACCCTCTGGAAATGATCTGACATACTACCACCAAACAAGTTTCTAGACAGACTTGGTGGTGACTAAATATCTTTTAGTAAAACCTGAAATCTTTTGTCTATAATCCTTCTCCACTGAGTCGTTCATTATCGGATCTTTTCTTATTATTTCTTTCCATTCTAACTTGGGCCTACCTCTGCCCTATTTAGTTTCTCCCAACTGAATTCTCACTTTTCCTCAGTCACTACATTGCACCACCTTAGGCAGTTTCTCCTCATCTACGATTGAATCTACCCAAGCTCTTGCTTGGATGGCTTCATTTCAAATTCTGTCCTCAACACAACCACTAAGTCACCTAAGCACTCATCTCCGCTCCTTTATCGTATGCGTTTGGAACCTCTTCAAAGCCCCCGGCATTCAGTTCCATATCTTATGTTTGAAACAAAGTAGACATCATGTTGTAGATGACAACTTCATAACTATCGAACATAAAGAAAATGGTTAGTTTGTTGGAATGGATAGGGGTCTCTACAATGATATGTTCTATCACCTAAGCTTGGTACCCACTTAGCAATTCTTATGATTGAACTCATTGCTTTGCTGCAGACTGAAGCCGAGCTACTGGCTGAGAAAAGATGTGTAGCCCACCTTACTGGAGAGGTAGATATCACCACATTACCATGCTATTGCTCATTATGTAGATGCAGCCTTGTCTTATATGCTCTCATCTCTTTTGCAGGGTATCGCTTATTGTGATCTACCTGAGGACACTATGCTTCCTGGTGAAATGTAATGGCGCGAAAGAGCCTTGAGAGAATTTGCCCAATGGGTAGCAAATGAGTTGTTAAGTTAGATTGAAAATGTGAAATTAGAATCATTGATTCTGTAGCTTATTAAGTGTGCAAATAATATAGAGATGAGGTTCAATTTATATTTGGAGATTTGATAAATTTTGAGACAATAATGGGTCTATGGTGATCTCTAAAAAACTTGAAGCTTGTAGTTTTGATGTTTATTATTGTTTGATGGTATACTTGTAACATTTTATCAATAAGAATATGAACTTTTTATGCTTTGATCTAAATGAGGGTCGTTAGAAACATTTTATTCAAATTATGTTACTTTCAACTGTGTAAGACCATCATCCAATTGAATGCATTGGACAAAATAGTTAAAATATCCTGAGGACACCTTTAAAATAAATAATAATGATGATGATAATAATAAACTCAACTTCAATCAACAAGTTTTGTGGATAGGAGGAATCCATTACATCTAGGAGATCAAGTAGTCAGTCATCCAAACAAAAACCCACCAAGAATCATCAAAATGAAAATCTTGAAAAACACAGCCAATAGAGTAAGTTAGCTTTATAGAGTTACAATGAGATGGATGTTACGTGTGAATATAGGATACCAAGTATCAGTTTGGCATTCCACATGATTGACAATTAAACAAATAACAAATCTATAACAGCCTGTCCTGTCTTCTTCAGCCTAAGTTCAGACTAGTCTCAAGAAACACTGTTTTGTGAGTGTCATATTGCCCACCATACTATGTGGCATTACCTGGTATAGATATATGAACCTATTTTGAAACTGACGGAAAGAAGTATTAAAAGCCAAATAAACATCAAGTATAAGCAGCCCCTAGGCACCAGAGTCGACCCTGTCTTGCCTGAGAATATGCTGGATATTGGCATTAAAGATGCTGGCGAGACATCACCCTGGAGGTCAAAAGAGACAATAATGTTCAAGTTCCCGTTTTTACCAAATGACCAGTCCATTCCATAGCCGGTTAAAGTCACGTTTCTTATTCGGATCATCCCGGCAGTAACATGAACTGAACTGGAGGCTTGTCCTGCCTGATTGAACCGAAGAGATGCGTCCTTTGAAGTAAACTCTGACGCAAATGCTGGAGGAGTAGGCATGCTGCCCAACATTTGACTTGCACGTTTGATGAAAGGATACTTAATATCTGTACCATAAATGAAGAATCAGTGACTTAGTCCATATCAATACGTGGATAAAACAAAATATAGGAAGGGGAGCTAATGGTGTAAAGTCAAATGAACTCAATCTTACCAGACTCAAATTTCGGAGATTCTGGATTCTGCATTGATGATGAGGATGCATCATTGTGACCATGTGCTTCAGCAAGATGTTGGCTTCCTGACGACTCTGGCTCGCCCACCCTATTCCCATCCTGGTAATAAAAGATTTTAATCTTTGTTAACATCAATAGTTGTAAACTAATTTCCAGCAAAAACTCAATATCCCACATGACAAATGCATAGTGAAGTTCCAGGATGATATCTTACTGTTTGGGTCAAGGCTGCTTGGTCAATCACAGAGTTTTCATTCTCTGTCAATTGAGATGGATCAAAAGTCATTTTGTCATCAGTTGCATCAAAGTATGCAAGACATTCATCAAGCATGCCAAAACCAGCGGGATCCGACACAATAGGGTTTGTAAGATCATTAGTCTCTAAGAATAATCCATCTATAGATGTCAGATTATTATCAGAAGTGTCCAAGTATGGTTCATCAAGCAAGTAATCAACATCTACAGAATCCACATTGTCGCCAGATTCCACAAAATACTCTTCTTTGACTGATTTTTGCTCTGGTAAATCAACAAACTTTGTGTCATCTCTCAGCTCCGAACGACATTGAATATCATCATTGCCGATCACAGGCTTCTGATCATATTCAAAATAGTCCTCAGAGTTCTCAACATAGTTGCTTGTTTCCCCATGATAAAATTTCAAGGGCTGGGGAGCATTGTCTGAGGGAAAGCCTGCGTCAAGATTCTGAAGAAGAAACATGTTTTTCGGAAACTTAAATATCCATTAATGCCAACATCAATCATTGAAGACAAGAAAAATAATTCACCAAAAGCTGGGAAGACAATAAACAGAAACCTCTAACTACTCGAGACATGACAGCAACAATAACACAAGACTAACATGATCGAAACTTATAAACATTTAACCCCATCAATGACCACCATAACAATAACATGAGCAAAACATATATTTTTCTAGAGATTTTTACATCAAAAACTTCCATAAGTCGGACATAAACTAAGGAGATTAAAACTTCCTTCAGACTCTGGCCCAACCCTCTGCATCATCTCTTCTCCTTCTAAAACTGCTGGGCAAGAGGATCTCCCTATATCGTCAATAGTTATGTCAGCAAGTCTCTCACTGTCCCACAATTGCTACTAGCTTGACAGCTACAGATTGATACACATTTTTTAACATGCAAATAATAATACAATTCACGAGTTGGCAGTGCATACTCAACACTCAGTTTGGGACATGGCCAAAAAAAAAAAAAAAAAAAAAAAAGAACATGTGATTGTCTGCCAACCAAGGAGGCATATCAGCTGCTCTCATTTTAGAGTGGTTGGATCCATCAAAGAAAAGGACAGTTATCCAATCAGGATCTAACTAGATACTTTAAGAAATGCTTGTGAAGAATACTGAAGACATACTCCTTCCGTCCAAAAATAATTGTCTTTTTGGGAAAAATGAGATGTTAGTTAGTATTGGATATTTTCTCTTTATACCCTCTAACAAACTCAAGGGGTTCTACCTAACTTATTATAAACATATTACTCATAATTCGTGATAAATGTCAATATTGGATTTTTTTTCTTATACCCGGTAAGAAATTCAAGGGGCTCTACCTAACTTATTATAAGATTATTACTAACCAACTTTCTATATGAAAAGAGGACACTCATTTTGGGATAGAGGGAGTATTAGTATTACACCAAAACAAATTATTGGTGTGTTTGGGAACCAGCATTTAATTTGGAAAATGAAATGCTGAATTTGAGTCAAATGAAGTGTTTGGAAACTCCAATTGGATTTGGATTTGAGTCAAATCCAATAGCATTTAAAACATGTGATTTCAAATGATAGCTCTTACCTTTTCATTTGATATTCTATAATTTTTCAAACATTATATTTGTATTTGAAATACAATATTTCAAATCATGTTCTTCAAATGAAGAATATCAAATCAAATCCAGGTTACCAAACACATCCTTTAAATTTAATTTCATCCATCCAAAATTTGAAGCTTTTGGTCATGATGATTTCATTCAAGAAGCTGATATACTAAATACCAGAAAAATCTGTTTTATCATTGGTTTGAAAGCAAATATGCTTATTAGAAGAAAAAATACAAAAGAAACAAGGAAAAATAGGTCCTAAATCCCGAGAATCAGAATGATCTTATTCAATTAGAAGATTCCATAATAAAACTAAAACAATACGCATGACCATTGCCGCTACTGGCAGACACAAAACGAAGGTCAGATTCTTTGAATGGGATATTATTTGAAGAGCTTTGAATAGAACTACACTGTCAAGCAATTTTCATTGAACATGATAAAGCTTGTATTCCCATTACTTCAAAAATCAAACATAATTGGGATCTTTGCATGCATAGCTAAGTATACAAGGAAAAAATACGGAACCCCTAATTATATTGGCAAGTAGCACCTAACAAGTTCACTAAATCATTTCCATTTTCAACTTTCTACTTGACTAATCAGGGATAGATCTCCATCAAGCTTAAATCTCAAACTTCAACTCAAATAGCAAGGACACTAATTCCTAAGCTATTAAACTATTTCTTCGATGCATTAGGGATCAAACACAATTTTAACAACATAGCTCGCGCTTAAACTACACCAAATATTAACAAACAAAAAGAGAAAAAAAGAATATGCAAATAAAGCACAAACCTGATCAATATCATTGACCTCAGCATACACATCATGGCCCTCAGCATCATCATACACAAACTCATCTGGCGGCACCTCTTGACCAGGCATAAAAGCCACTTCATCATCTTCCCATTCTTCCTCAACAAAGGGTGCCCCATAATGTTCTCCATTTTTGGGGCCAGAGCCACTCTTCTGAAAAATCCTGCAGAGCACAAAAGCATCCTTCCCACCAAAACAAACAAAAACCACAACCAGCAACAGATCAATTTCCACAATCCACACCTATAAAATACCAACAACAGAATCACAACTCAACCATAATCTTACTTGAGCAATTCCAGCTTTCTCCAGCTCCTCATCAGCAAGTCGGTACTCATGCATCACCCAATTGGACCTTTCGCCTTTCGGAGCTCGACCCCTATGGAAAACAAGAGTCTTTTTCATCCCAACAATCCTCGAATTGTGACTCACCGGCCGATCCTTTCCGGTGGTCTTCCAGTACCCTTTCTCAGTGGCCCGATTAGTCCTCGACCCATTACCGTACTTCTTGTCCAGACCACTAAAAAAGTACCATTCCAAGTCTCGGGTTTTCAGCTTCGCCATACCTAACATAACCAACAAACTCAAACCAAAAACCCTAAATAAAAAAAACTCAACATCCATACACTCGTAACCAAGGCTGACCTGGGAGATCCCACGGCTCGATCTTGTAGATGTCAACTTCTGAAATTGGGTCAAACCGGAAGGGCTTACCGGAAACCTTGCGCCTGAGGTAGTAGCGAACAAGCTCTTCATCGGTTGGGTGGAATCGGAACCCAGGAGCGAGTGATGTGGACGAGTCACGGCCCATTAATAACCAAAAAGACAACAAATTTTATCGGTCGGTCAATTGAGAGAAATCAGGGGTTGAGAAGAGAGAGAGAATGGGAAATTGGGGTATGGGATTAGGGTTTTGAATCGGAATCGGAGAATTGGAAGAGGTGGTCGGAGAAGGAGAAGGAGAAGAGAGCCATTGGGTTTTTGGTCTGAAGGGTCTTTTTGGAGTGTGGGTTTCACTTTTACCAGGAAAGTGAGAGAACTGTTTCGATCACCGTCTAGGGATGTACTGCGAGTCACCGACACACACACGTAGTGACACGTGGGTATTTACGACCTGCTGCGGTGCTGGCATTTTTGTGACAGTGACGGCCAATTCTAATACGGAGTATTGTATTCCAGAAGGTTCTATTATTGTTATTTAAAAATTAAAAAAATGCTAACCGGCTCAAATTTTATACAAAAATTTTAGGATTAAACACTCCATTGGTCATTGTACTATCGAAAGTGTACCGTTTTAGTAACCGAAATTTAAAATGGACCACTATGGTCACTATAGTATACAAAAGTGAATCAAGATGGTCATCACCGTCCAATTCCGTCAAAATCTCCATTAAGTCATGTTGATTTGGAAATTTTTCGAATAAAAATAATTTGAAAATAAATCAATAATACACCGTCAGCATTGAGTTGACATTTTTTAATATTTTTAATAAGAGTTGACGCGTGTCAGTCTCTAATTGGTTAGTTAACTTTTTAAATTATTTTAATTAATAAATTTAGTTTTATTTTATTTATTTTCTTATATTGAAATTCATTTGATGCGTCTAATTTTTGCACAAGTCCCTAAACACAAAAGTCATGTGTCGTATTGTCTTAAATGCTAGATGATAGGTCAAATGTGTCCAGGTCCAAATATCCAAAGTATAAAGACCAATTAGGGTTCGGAGCAGAGGTCCAAGTTCGTGGTCCAAGTCTGAGTCTAAGTATCCAAACCCATGTGTCCAAGTCAAGATTTCCGAGTCGAAGGGGTACACGTCAACACCTGATTATGTGGAAAGAAAGGACCATTTAGATGTTTCACCAATGGCCGCCACGTGTTGTCTTGTGGTGAAGTCTGGCTTTGGTGGAGTGGGGCCCACCGAGTTGACTTTATGAGTCGAATCGAGTCATGACTCAATATCTTGATATCTCGTACCAAGTTCATGGTGAGCATGGAGTCGCGACCCAGCCTCACGCATGGGACTCACTTGGCTCCCATGGACAAGGCCATGGATGAGGAAGCTTGGTGATCGCAGCCACGTAAGTCGTCCTTATGAGTTCAGGTTGCTCGTCTCCATCGTGGGGTTGTGTCCGCATATTAGACGAGGTCATGAGTAGGTCCTATGAGTCCATTGTCTGGAAGTCACGGGTCCATGATCTCGATGGGGAAAAGACCCCAGGATTATGCTTGATGAGTCCACGAGCTAGTAGTCCTTGAGTTGTCATTGTGGGACCATTCATTCTCGTCGTCTCCTTAAGGACTGAGAGTTCTCGTCTTTATGATAATGGTCCTCAAGACCAGAGTCCTCATCTCCATGGTGAGGACCCATGAGACCGAGACTAATGATCTAAGTCTTCGAGTCCTTGGTTGTGAGTCCACGGTCAGGGACAACAGAGTTGTTGTTCTTGAGTCTGGGTCTTGCCTTCTTTGTTCCTCATTCCATATGGGTTTGTGGACTCGGGTCCGGGTACCAAGTTCCTAAACTTGGTTTAGCTGATAAAGTGATGACGTGACACTCGGGCACCACATGTCGTCGTCTTATTCGCTCTTGAGACTTATGATTTTTTTGGGTAATGTTAGTTGCCCCCCACTCCGAGTAATATCGATTTATCGATGTTGCTCGGAGTAGAAGTCGTCTCGAACTTGTCTTATTTTGAAAGTGTTGACATCATGAATCACTTAGAATTGTGAGTTGAAATCTGTTTGAGTCCTCGTCTCCCGTCGTTTTGTAGTCTTCATATTGATGATAAGTTTGAACCAGATTTAATTAGGGTCGAACCAGGGTTGAACCAGAGTCGAGCCAAAATTGACCGTTGGTCTTCATTGCTGACCGTTTGACTCCCACTTATTAGGAATTTTGTTGACTTCTATCTTTTGTGTTGTTGTTTTCAGGTTGGTGGAAAAGAGAGTGCACCATAATTACCATGGACATGCCCACATTTGAATAAGCTTTCCAACTTCCTAAACTTTCCTTCTTCTTCTTTAACCCTCTCACATTATTCACTATCATCCTTCTCAAAGTTCTGAGAGCAAAATAGAAAGAAGAGGGTTTTATGAGAAAACGAGCATATAGTTCCTGTCTGTTGCCATCGTTGTCGTCTGTTTCCGTCGTTGACTGTTTGTTGTCGTCGTCGTCATTCGCCATCATTTGTCGTTCATCTTCCGTTCGCCGTTGTACCTCACCATCATTACAGGTGATAAAGGTAGGGCTTTTCCATCTTGTTCTTCGTTTTCCTTTTGCCCTTCTTGTTGATTTTTGCTTCGAACTTAGGGTTTTGTTGATATTTTACGCCAAATCCACCATGCTAAATGTTTTTTGATCTGAAATCCCTTGTTTTCCTTTGATTTCGAGTCTTTTGGTTGAGATTTGAGGAGGGGTTGGGTTCGCCAGCGTTAGGGTTTCTCTTTGTCGGTTTCTGAGTTTGCTTTTGAGTTTTTTTGGAGTTCTTTAGTTCGTCGACGTTGGGTTTCTCATCGATGATCTTGGTTTCCTTGTGTGGGAAACTTTTTTGGCGCGAATAATTGGCTAGAACATGGTTTCACCGCCGATGAGATTTGATCGGTGATGGTCCCCACAGTGGGGTTTTGGTCTTGGCCACGTGGTGGTCATGGGTAGGCTTTGTATGAAACCTAGGGTTTTCAACGAGTCATTGATTGCAGCCTTTGGGATCCTCAAATGGAGTCCTAGCTAGGAGTCCTCGAATGGAGTCTTGACTTGGTGCTGCTTGACAGGTACATGTGTGGCGCGGATGAGACGAGGACACAACTGCTATACTTGGTCTGGATTTTGTGGACGCAACCACGAGACCTGATCCAGACTTGGAGGTCAGTGCAGATACCTTTTTTGGTTTGGACTTTGTGGGCGCGACCACGTTGCTTTGTCCAAACTTGGTGACGGACGCGGATGGTGGAACATACTTGGGAGGTGCGGCCTTAGGAGTCGCGTTCTTACTGCTTGGTCCAGAGACAGGTACGCGAAGCGTGAACACATGACTCGGTCTTATTTTCTTTGCTGAGTTGGGAGCCATGTCTTGGATTGTTCCCTTATCCTTGTTACCAACACCGAGCCCCCTTTTGTCCTCGGGGTGTTGGCGGACATGTGGCTCTTTGGTTTGGTCGTGGACCGCGAAAGGACCTCATCTTCATCAATGGTGGGCTTCGGAGCAACCTCATTCTTCAGCATAGCCTTTCTCATATCATGAGAATGATAGATGAGCTCGACTTGGTCCTTACCATTGGCCTTCTTTATCTGGTGCTCCCACACCTTTCTTGGACTCGCGAGGAGGATCGCGACCCCTTTGAGAGTAGGGAACTTGACCCGCTAGTGGTTTCCACTCGGTACCATTTCGAATTCTTCGATGAGGGGACGGCCGAAAATAGCGTTGTGGTTTGAGGGAATGTCTATGACCATGAACTCGCAGGCACGAGTATTCTATTTTGGAGCCTCGCCAAGGGTAACAGGAAGAGTAACCACTCCCTTGACAGTGGTGATAACATCATTAATGCCCACGAGTACCCCCTTGAACTCTTTTAGTGAGCTCTCCTTGAGTCCAAGCTTGATAAAGGCATCCCAGTAGAGGATGTTCACTTGACTCCCATTATCAATGAATACCCTCTCGATATTGGTCCCAAGTAGGGTGGCCTTGATGACAATAGACTCTTTTCTCATGGACTTGGGAGCCTGCTTCTCCTTGAAAAAGATGGTCTTCGGCCAGTCTCTCTGGTCTCGTGGCTTGGGAGGTGGGTCAATAACAGTCTCTTCCATCTTTCTTAGAGTGTGTATCTTGGTTTTTTACATGCGAGATGGAGACCTGTTGTTGGGGGTTCTTCCTCTCCGTGATCATTTTGATGGTGTAGGTGTCGCAGGCGTAAGTATTGACGCGGTTCACGTTCCTCGACCCCCCACTCTTATCGTTTATCTCGCGTCCCCTCTTGCGACTGCGATCATACTTGGAGATGAACTGACCCAACTTCCCCATGGATATGAGTCTTTCTATTGCATTGATGAGGTAGAAGCAATCTCTATGTTGTGTCCATAACACTTGTGTAGAGAGAAGTACTCACCAGGTCGATTGCCGCGGAGTTCACCCTCTGGGACCCTTGGAGTTTTGAAGTCCTCGTGTGCAAGCATGTGGTCACAGACCTTCTAGTATGAGGCATTGAGTGGAGTCCTACTCCTCACTGCAATCACTTTTGGTACTTGCGAGACGAAAGGTGGCAAGTCCTTACGTGGTGGTGGTGCGGGGTTGCGGTCCCTGGACTTATTCTTTCATTTTCATCTGTCTTGGTAGTTTCCTTAGGGATGTGAGTTCCCCTTGGACTGGTTATTTGAGGCGGCGAGCTTAGTCACCTGTTCTAGCATGTCCTCCGTCCCAACATGGTTTTGTGCAACAACTAATATCTCTTCTCAGGTCTTTGGTTGGTTGGTGGCTTATACTATATGGAGATTATGTGATCGAACCCCACCTTGGAAGGCAGTCATAATGATCTCATTCGTGGGCGCATGATGTTCGTATATAGCTTTACGAAATCTTTCCACATAATGAGTTAAGGACTCATTATCCCCTTGCGTGATGCTAATAAGAAACGTCTTGGGCTTGAGGGTCTTGCCCGCTGAGACGAACCTCTTGGTGAACATTTCTTAGAATATAGGCCACGAGGTGATGACACCATCCTCGAGTCTTCGGTACCATGCCTGAGCTTGGCCAAAGAGAGTACTCGTGAACATGCAACATAAGGCGGCGTCGCAGTTCGTCTGATGGGTCATAGAGAGCTCGAAAGAGGTGACATGGTCCAGGGCAACAGTGAGTCCGTCGTATTTCATGTCCCTCATTCTGATGCGTGGGTCTGCAGGCGCCGCTCAAAGGGAGTACTCGCAGATGAGATGGCCGGTCTCTTGGGGGTGGCAGAAGAGGCGAACAGTTCTTGAAGCGCTTGCACTTGAGCTTACAAGGCTTGTATAGCTGGACTTTCATCTCGTTGGTCTCGAGCTAGATGATGAAGAGGAGCAAAAGTGATGGGGACCTCAAGTGCCACATGTGGACGGTGGTGGTCTCGAGCTACTGGGACTCCATCATCCTTTCGAGGTCGTAGACGCGAAATCTCAATAGTTCTAGGATTGGAGTATGAGTTTGTCCCTCGATGATGGGGAGCATTGGTCCGTGATCTGGCTGTATCCAGTTCCCCATACCTTTCGTCTCTCGAGTACCCCTCAACACAGTGATATGGTCTCTGATGAGTCCAACGCGTGTGCTCAGCGCGGACGGGTGAAGTTTGTGTAACCTAAGGACCAAGGCGAT
>JAYMTK010000868.1:0-18784 GCA_036897405.1 Pelargonium myrrhifolium
AGGTGGCTCCTGAGTAGAGTTACCTTATGGAATTCCTCCCTTCTCCATGAATTTCTTCCTCTCCATAGCCCTCTTTACTGACAACCATTGACACTGGCCAAGCCTAAGAAGACCTAACCACGAGATGTGCATATTTTCAATGATGCTCTTGTTTCTTTCTTTCCATATTTCATGGGCCATGACCAGGAAATACATCAGACTATGCCAGTTCTTTATCTCCCTTTTGCTAGAAGTGGGAGAACAGGCATGATAAATCTCTTCAAAACTCGTATTTCCCGAGCACCTCAACATAAGGGGGGAGGCAAACCACACTCTATCAAGATTAGTACACCCGAACAGCATGTGACTAACACTTTCCGCCTCTTTCGCGCAAATCTTACATCTATCTTCTTCAATTAGATTCCTGCGCTTTAGATTGGAGAGAACTGGAAGGGCGTTTCTGAGGCATTTCCATGCAAAGACTTTTAGTTTTTCCGGAATTGGGCTATGCCACAAGGATTTCCAGATATTTGGGGCATGATGCGGGGACCGCACCTGTGAGCTTCCAGTAACACAAGCATATCCTGATTTCACAGAAAATATTCCCGAACAGCTTCCACCTCATAAAACTCTATCCTTGCATAAACTCCAAAGAGGAATCTTAATATTCAAAATTCTAGAGGCAACCTTAGAAGGAAAAGTGTTACATACCTTCTCATGATCCCATCTCTTTGTTCCACTTTGAAACAAAGTTTCCACCTTGGCATCCCTATCTATCCCGAGATGGGGAGACCACTGGATCACCTGGTCGCCGACCCATTTATCTTCCAAAATTTTCACCGTCTTACCATTCCCCACACCCCATTTAGAGAATCTTAATATCAAGTCCCTTCCAGAGCAAAGGCTTTTCCAAATCCACGATGCATTTGAGGGGCATTTTGCTTTCCACAAACTTTCCTCTTTCACATACTTCCCACCTAGGCATTTAGAGACAAGAGAGTCGGGATTCAAAGCGATTCTCCAGAATTGACTTGCCAGCAGGCAACTATTAAAAGCTCTCATATCCCTTAGCCCAACACCACCCAAGCCTTTTGGGAGGGCACAAATGCTTCTTCTGACCCAATGAATGCCTCTTTTAGACCAGTCTTTACTCCACCAAAAGTTTGCTGTGATTCTATTCAGCCAATTGATGATATACTTGGGAAACTTGTAAACATTCATCAAATACATTGGCAAAGCATTAAGGGTGGAATTAATTAGTACCAATCTCCCAGCTTGCGTCACCAGATTAGCTTTCCAGGACGCGAGACTAGACTCCACTCTAGCTTTAAGCGCCGAGAAGATTTCCTTTCTGGACACATCCCCCAAGTTTGGCACCCCCAGGTATTTCCCCGGTCTACTGCAGTGTTTGATAGGAAAGATCCCTTTGAACATTCTTATAAAAGTTCTATGGATATTTTTGCTAAAATAGCACTCAGATTTTTTAAGATTAATACTTTGGCCGGAAGCACTTTCATAGTCCGATAACACATCTCACAATCATTCGCACGAACTAAGAGAAGGGTGAAATAATAAGAAGAGATCGTCCGCAAACAACAGATGATTGATTTTTGGACCTTTTCTAGATAGTGCCAGACCAGCTATATGCTTATTCCCAGCTTCAATTTCCAATCTTCTAGACAGGCTTTCAGCGCAAAGAAGGAACAAATACGGAGATAGGGGGTCCCCTTGCCTCAATCCCCTATAGGAAGGGAACCAAGGGGATTTAAAACCATTAACCAAAATACTGAAAAATACTGAGGATATACATTGCCAAATTAGATTCCTCCATCTGTCTGAGAAACCCTGAGCTTTCATTACTTCCATCAGGAAGTCCCACCTGACCATATCATACGCCTTGCTAACATCCATTTTGAGAGCAGCCTTGAAACATCGTCCTTTCGAAGAAATTTTAATAGAATGGATGAGCTCATTAGCGAGAATAATATTATCTTGGATTCTACGCCCCGGGACAAAGCCATTATGGAAAGGTGATATAAGGGACCCGATGACTCGCTTCAGACGATTTGCCAGAGTTTTCGATATAATCTTATACAGCACATTGCAGACACTAATAGGCCTGAAATCCTCCGGTCTTTGGGGATGATCCACTTTCGGGATAAGAACAATCAAAGTTTTATTAACTGATCGAAGCATTCTACCCCCGTTGAGGAAGGACAGCACCGCACCAGAGACAGAAGACCCAACCACATCCCAGAAACGCTGATAGAAACACGCCGAATAACCATCCGGTCCTGGAGCTTTGTTCGGGCCAATTTGGAAAACGGCTTCTTTAACGTCCAAGGGAGTGAAAGGAGCATCAAGATCACAAATCTGAGCATCCGACAGTCTCCTAGAGATGAAAGACGCCCACCTGTGCAAAGACTCCTCTCTGCCCTCTAACAACATGAGAGCAGAAAAGATTGCCGAAAAATGATCAGCAATCACCATTCTAATCTCCTCCTGGCCATAGATCCAGATACCATCCTTATTCATAATAGCAGAAATCCTATTGCAGGCCGCCCTCTTAGAAGCCATCAAGTGGAAAAATCTGGTATTTCTGTCTCCCAAAACCATAAATTTTGTTTTGGCACGTTGCTTCCACCTTTCCTCTTCCTTTTCCAGAATCTCGTCTAACTTTGACTGAGTATTAAGGCACGTATCAATAAGCTCATTTGAATTCGGATCGCACCCGATTTCCATTTGAACGTCCCTTAATTTATTTGACAGTTGATCTTTTAGCTCCCGGTCTCTATCGGAGGTACTAAACTTCCACTGAACCAAATTTTTAGCGGTACGAGCAAGTAAATCTTGGACTATGAAAAGAGGGGAGCCCCGAACCTCAGAAACCCAACAGTCCTTGATAACGTTCCAGCAAGATGGGTAAAGAGCCCAAGCATTTTCAAATTTGAAACATCTCCTTGGCTTTGGCGAAGGAGACAAGTCAAGGAGAATTGGCCCATGATCCGATGCCAAAATAGGAAGGGATAAGAGAGAGACATAAGGGAACAAAGCGAACCAGTCATGGTTTGCGAAACACCGATCTAGAACTTCAAACACTGCCTCTTCTCCACGCCTTTTGTTAAACCATGAAAACTTTGGTCCCTCTCTACGAAGCTCCAAAAGATTTAGGCTATTAACTAATTTTTTAAAACTCTCCGCTCCCGAGAAACAGAGCGCCTTTTTACCCGACTTATCACCCGAACGAAATACTTGATTGAAATCTCCAATAAGACATAGAGGGAGAGGGGAAGAAGAAACGCAATGATAGAGGTCTCTCCAAACTGCATTTCTTTTATGAACAACGGGGTGTCCATAAATGCCCCATAACATCCACGGGTCCCGACCCGAGTCCTCCACACGGATGATTAGAAAATTAGGATGAAGCGACACGAGAGACGCCTTAATCCGAGATCTAACTCCCACCCAAAGACCACCCCCTCCATTAACCGCATTCACCCCCCAAGACAAAGAGCAATTAAGACCCGTCAATTTAACATTAACTTCTTCAACCGAGATCTTGGTCTTCGATAGAAAAAGGATATCAGGGCAAAACTTCCTAACCAGGTCTCTTAGATGACGAACGTGTAGGGGTCGACCCAAACCCCTACAGTTCCAACTTAAGACAATCATGGCTCCTGGGGAGGTTGTTGAGGGACAACCTCACCGAAACCCTCCGGAATAGAGATACTCAGGTCATTCCAACAATTAATGAAGTTCAGACTATCCATAAGAAATCTACTTGTAATAGCCAAAACAGTTAATGCATCACCATAAGACATGAAATCTAAATCATCAGATAAATTAAAAGAGCGAACGGGTACCTCAGATGAAGGCGATCCATACACCTCGTCATAAATCAGTTTAGGCCTTTTGCTCGGAGGTAAATCCAGTGGATCCGAGAGAGCTCTCTTGACAGATCCAGTGCTCCCAGCCCCCAAGACACCACTATCATCCTTCCACGTAGGCAGAATCGAAGTAGACTCAGCACCTTCCGCTACAAATTTTAGAATTTCCCAAGTTATCTCTTGCTGCATGTATTTCTCCAGTTCCGACATCTGGTCCTTGACATCCCCGCCCATTCTGCTTTCCTTAGCTTCCCGGTTCTTTTTTTTCGATCTCGGTCCAGCCACAACTGTGCGCACCACTCGAGCCGGAGCCGTACCATCTCCCCTTCTCAAATTAAAACTCCGAAATAGAGTTGTTTCGCCTATTTCCCCAGATTTCTCAAACAATTCCCGATAAGCCACCACCGCTCCCTCCAGACCTTCAACCCGTTCCTCCGCCGGAGAAGCCCTAACCTCCACTTTCTTTTCCGCCTCCCTCTGTTAACAGACTCCACCTGGACTTCATCACCCTTTTTGGTAGCACACGGATCTCTTGAGGTTCCTTCCCCAAACGGAATTGGCACCGTGATGTTTAAAGAATCTGAAGACTCATCATCCTCATCTGAACTATCTCCAGCACTTATTTTGAAGACACCACTTCCCATAATCTCTTTGCCTAAATTTCTTTTGGGCCTTCTCTCGTCACCAACTAAATTCACAAGCCCACATTCTTCACTTTCCCCCCCTTCCTTCTTATTAGGATCCACCGAAATGGGCCTAACTAATTGGGCATCAATAGTTGAAATGGGCTGGTTTAAGTCCAGAAGCCCAGTTGTTCCATACTGACCCGATCCAGCAGTCCTGACCCGATCCTATCTTGACCCAGCATGATCCCAAACTCCTCCTCTGCATGTTCGCCACCTAGGATTATCGCCCCCCTAATCAAGTCCTCTCTCATGGGACCATATGTCATCCCAACATCCCCCCCCCCGTATTTCCCAAGAAAAAATCCGTCCTCCTCTCCACCTGGAAACCACCCTCGGCCGGAAAATGATCGGCTAGGGCAGTGCCATCTCCCCCCAAGCCCTGGCCTCCATCCACTTGCATGTCACCACCACCCTCACAATCCATATCTTCATTGCACTCAAGGTCATGCACTCCTCCCACTCCTTCCATATTCGCAGACCAGTAGCTGGAATTACCAGCAGGGCTATAATGGGCCACCCTACCAAGCATATGCCCTCCCACACCAAAGCTTGCTTCTGCATGTCCCTTCTCTATTTCTAAACCCATAAAAATAGCCTCATCTGATAAGACCGACGACCCCTCCTGCTCCTGACTTGGCCATGCAAAGCGAAAATCCATCCTAGATGGATTGATGTTGATAGTAGGGTTTCATTCCCATTTGGAGTTTCTTTGCGCCCTCATCGCCTTAGTAAAAAGCCTAACATTGGACTCGAAGACCACTCTTAATTTATCAGCCATCTCCTTCGGTAACTCCATACGTTTCGCAAGCCTGGCTTCCGCCGCATGGATACTCAACGGACACTCCCTTCTTGAATGACCCACAACCCCACATTTTAAACAAATCTTAAAAACTCTCTCATATCTAAATTGAACCCATACCTTACTCCCTGCACCAACCAGAACATAACAACCTGGAATGAGAGGTTGGTCGAGGTTGAGCCAGACCCGGACCCTCTGAAAGCCCCAACGACCCTCTCTGTCTTCACCTCTGTCAACTTGCATCAACGGTCCCATCATCCTACCAACCCACTCAGCAAGATCTAAATGAGCATACAGATAAGGGATTCCATGAAGCTGAATCCACATAGGAGACATGACTGGTTATATACTCGCCGGAGAAGCCTCTGCATGAAGAGTGCTGACCACCAGCAACGCCCCCGCTATATTCCATGGTCCACCTTCCCGGACTGCATGAACATCTCGAGGGTCCGTGAAGCGGATCATGTAGTGTCTGTCACAAATGCTCTCAACTTTGAACTCCCCATGCAAGTTCCAGAGCCCATGAAGGATCTCATGAACTTCCTTGTGTTTGAAGTTCCTTTTGTCCACCACCGAGGCAACTAGAGCAAGCTGGAGGTTAATGGAATTTTCAGCTATAACATGAAAAGGGCAAAAGAGGACCCAACCTTTCCTGGCAATGAAATCAGAGTGCTGATTCGACCGATCCATGACAAAAGGACACCAAAAGTACTATACTAGCCACAACGTAAAAACAAAAGAGAAGCCAAAGAACAAACAAGAAGCCAAAAGGTAGGAGAAAAGGTAGATACTACCTGGAGAAAAGAAGGATAAAGGAAAAAGACAGAAGAAGAAACAACTCAACACTGAGCTATCCACCACAGAATAATTAAGGCTAAAGGGGAGCCAATGATTACCTAGGACCCGTACCCCCAACTTGAAAGGAATCTGAAGGGTTAACTAATGGAAAAGGACACAGAAGATAGATTCTCAAGAAAACAGAAGGGATAAAGGAAGCTAATTAAGACACATTAAAGAGATTGAGTAAATGAACAAGCAACATTAAACACTCCACTACCACTTCATCACCACGCCGACGACGCACTAGATGGAGAAAACTCTTCCTCAGTAAAGAGAAGAGACTAGCTCTTAAGGAGAGAGAAACTTCCCACAAGTTCATTTGAACAGGCTCTTTCCAAAAGTTGGGTTATTTACGGACATTTGGCCCATCATATCTACATTTACACACATTTTAATATTATACACATCAGTAATAAACAACTCAAAAAAAAAAACCCCTTAAAAAAGACAATGTCTTAGTCATATTTCATTTGTGCATGTTCAATATTGGATCATTTGGTATTTCAAAAAAAAAAAAAAAAAAAAGAAATTATTGGATCATTTGGTATTCACTCAAAAGGGTCTCTTTAATATGCCAAATTGTAGCAAAAGAATTCTACAATAAAAGCCAAACCTTAGGTGAGCTAAGCATGATGGAGAAGTTGATTTTCCACTACTAGCAATACATATTGCATTACCATCAATCATTTGGTTTATTACAGCTTCTCATTGTTTATTGTTAATTTGTAGAAGTACAATGCAAAAATCTCAGATTTTGGATTGGCCAAATTTGGACCTTCAGGTGGAGACTCACATGTCACCACTAGGATCATGGGCACTCATGGATATGCTGCACCCGAATACATTACTACAGGTAACAATTATATACTTCCTCCATCTCAAAAATAAATGTTTACGTTAATATTAATATGCAAAATCAAAACAGATATGTAAAGAGCGATGTGTACGGATTCGGTGTAGTGTTGCTTGAGATATTGACAGGGTTGCGAGCACTGGATGCAAAACGGCCTACTGGACGGCAGAATCTGGTTGATTGGGCAAAGCCGTATCTGTCGCATAAAAACAAGCTCAGATACATAATGGACGCGAGAATTGAAAACCAGTACTGCATCAAGGCAGCGTTACTGGCTGCGGAGCTAAGCCGAAAATGCATAGCTTCAGACCCAAAAAGCAGGCCGTCCATGAAACAAGTGGTGGAGGCTTTGGTTAGGATTGAGGCTATCGGAGAAAACCCAGTAAGGATTGCAGGATTCAGTCATTCAAGTGAGAAATTATAATTTTGTTGAACTATAGTTTGTGCTGTGAATATAGTTAAAGTTTGGTGGGAGATGAGTGAACAACAAAATTAACAATTTATTATGATGATATGAAATTTTTATATATTGGAATTAACAATGAAATCTATCCCCGATGATACTTTAAATAACAAATGAACTAGTCACAATCAGCCACAAAATTATATATAGCAAACTAAACAAGCATTAACAACAAAAAAGAGAACGAATCGAGTTAAGCAGTGGATGCCAGCGGTATGGCTGACCCGAGATTGAAATTGGAGATCGGACCGGAGGGGAGAGAGACAAGAACTGAATGAATGAAGTGTAGGATGTACTCTGAAATTACATTTTTAACCTTAAACTTCGGGTGCCCAAATTGCCGCTTTAGGCATCAATCAATAATGAGTTTAGAAATAAACTCAATTCCAGATTTGCCAAATCCTCTACTTCCTTTATTCACATAAAAACTAGTAACAAATACCAAAGATGACTTATGAGTAATGACCAACTAGTACACAACACATAATGTGTAAGTTCCATAACCTCATATTCAAACTTAAATGTCAAACTTTTAGAAAGAATATCATATCCTGCAGCATATAACCTAGAAACAAGTAACAGTTCAATGGAAAATCCACCTTAGACATGGGGATGCAACATTCAGAGTTTGTTAGCCACAAGATACAACACCCGCACATGTCAGTATCAGTATCAGCAGCCATAACAACCCATCATCACTGCCTTGATCTTGACTCAGCCCGTCTAGCTTCATCTGGTGTAGAAGGAAACAGCTCCACGTACCTCGACCCAATCATCATCTTGTCCTTGCACATTGCTCTCTTAGCTTCATCCACAGTAATAAACTCCACATAAGCCTCACCAGTAGCTTTTCCATCTGGGCGGCATGCAATATGCATCTTGTCTTCTATCATCTTAAAATCCGCAAAAAACTCAATAATGTCGGATTTTGTCACAGAAAATGGGAGGCCGCGCAACTTCAAAATCTCGGAGTATTCCATCTGCTCCTTGTCAGTGAACCTCTTTGGTCGGGATGGAGGCGGACTATTATTCCCATGGTAATCATTATCATATATTCCTTCATAATTCACCTCAGCAGCTACAGCATTGTAATAATCCTGCCTCTTGCACCTAAAAACTTCCACATACCTCCGTCCCATGTTCTGGCGATCTCTTTGTAGAGCAAACTCTACTTGCATATTTCCCGCAAAGACAACGAAGGCCTCTCCTGAGAACCGTCCACCCTTGTTAACCAGCAGCACATCTACAATGTCCAACCCAGCAAAGAACTTGAAAATGTCGATGTCGGTGCAGTTGAAAGGAAGCCCCCTGAGACGAACCACGGGAAAGGGAGGAGGCTGAAAGCCACCAGCGAAGCCATAAGGTTGAAAGCCACTTGCTCCACTGCTCACTGCGAAGTAGGGATTTGATTCCATCATTCTTTGTCTCTTTGAGCCCACCTCGTACCCGTCTGAAACCCCCCCGCCTCCCAACATTGCCCTTCATTATTGGTACCCAAAAAAGAAAAATCCCCCACTAAACCTGTTAATAAACCAAACCCAACCCACATTTCCCAGACACCTAATGTCTTAATACCTAATTATTTTTTGTCCAAGCATTTATCATTTTAAAGTCCTTCCTATAAACAAACACCATATACACCCCAGACACATAAAGAACCAATGAGGAAATACAGAATATATCACCATTCCAATACAGGTCTCAACTCAACAATGCTATCAGGAAAAAAGGGCAACCAACAGACTGTATCCTGGATGGAAGAATAGCATGGCAAAGACATATATGTCACCCCATCCATCCTTTTCCTTTTATAAGTCGTGGTGATAACATACGTGTGATTCCACAGATGTATCATCCAAGATGCAGTCTATCAGTATGACCACAAGCACACGCCAAAATAAAATTAATGGACTGAGAAAGGATGGTCAAAGGCAATAATAACTGATTTTTCCGGCATTACCAAACAATTTGAAACCCATTGTACCAGAATTTTCTTTAAATAAACCTAAGTACTAATATAAGAACTAAGTATTAACAATAACAAATAATAAATCAAATTAGACCAAAAGCTATTGAACCTCAAACAAACCCCATACAATTCCAAATCATAACCATAAAGGGAAAAAAAAAGTCCAAAGCAACATCATGAAACAGACATTTAACCGAAAGGGTACATCAACATAATTCTAACAGGATGTTTTGCTATTCCAAATAAACAATCCCGCTACCCTAGTGGGAATTTATATATGCAAAATACTGCACTACACTGAAGATGGTCACTAAGTTATTCTGCATAAAACTTACCAGTGTATTAATTGTCTAATAAATCATAGCCTAAAAATGATGCTTTTCCATCCTTTACTACCACAGCAGATGTTACGTTGGCATCAGGATGAGTATTCCAAACACTTGGGAAAGGATTGCTAAGAGATTAAACAAGTTTATTTTATTCTCTTCATGGCCAAATCCTAAGTCTGCAATTGTGTAATCACTAAAAGTGCTACTCTATCAATAACCAGCAAGAAAAACTACAAAAGCCTTATTGTTCCTTCCAACTGTTGATAGATTTTCTAACTGGATGGCTTATAATAAAATATTGTCATACTTTTTACATTGCTTATTTTATTGATAGATTTTCAGTACGTGGCTTGTTTATGTACTGAATTTACCTAAGTAATGCATGCTTTCTAGTATTAAAAAAAAATGTAGCATTTAACCAGATGGTTCAAAATAAAGATACCAATAACAGTTATGTATTCTCATGAGTTATGATCAAACCGATTTTATAATCTATAGAGCTAAGTTGCAATAGCATTATTTACAAGGATGTAAAAAAGTTCAAAACCTAGATGAGTGTAATCAGTGGAAAAAATTGTTTTCATCATATAATAGCTCCGTTATTCAATTTTATTAAATCCTACCACCATGAAAACACAGGTTCTTCCATCCCACATTCTACAGCATGACAAAAGCTATAAACCTGATACCGAGCAGCTTCAAGAGACTGAGTTCATCTGGTTTGTAACGAAACTCTTCATGAGGCAATTCCGAATAGCTATATGAAAGCCAATATATTGTCTACTAATTTTAGATGGGTAGGTAGACTGATGAAAGAAACCCGTAGGCTAAACATTCTCTAGAACCCATGATTTAGTCTAGTCACTTAAGACAACAACATCATCAGCTAACCAATGTTTTCTCTGAATCGCATAATAATTCAGTATGATAGTTTAAGATGCAAAAAAACATAACATAGATTTCTCAACAAATCTATAACAATTATCCTATCAAAAAATTGTGTACAGAAAAGCAAGACTGATGATCTGTTGAGATTAAAGAAACCAATTTCATCCTGAATTTCTAATTTAAAACTAAACCCCAATATTTTCAGAATACAAAATCAAAACACACACAAATACTAACTAAATCAGAACAACAAAGTCAATATCAGGTCAATTTGGTTCCATAACACAATCAAAACAAAATTTTAGGACCACAATACAAGAAAAAAACAGGAATTATGATACACAAACAACACAATAAAAAATAAAAAACAGAAGCGCGAAGAGATAGAGGAAACAAAATGAAATAGTAACTTACCCTCTGTGTCCGTACATGGCTGCGATTCTCTGATAGCTCCTTAGATTCCAAAAGAAGCAGAACAGGTAATCGGAATATTGGGCAAAAGAAATTATCAGAAAGAGGAGCCCTAGCTAGGGTTTGGAAGCGTTGAACTTGGAGGGTTGTTTTTGAAGAGAGAGAATAAAAATATCAGAGTTAGAGCCCGAGAGAGAGAGAAACCAAGCCCGCTCCTTTGTGAACTTTGATATAAATTCGCTTCCGTTTGCGATTTGGTCCTTGAAAATTAACGAAATTGTAATTTCAGTCAGTTTGGATGAAATTACTTATCTGTCCTTGGGAAGTGCAAACAGAAGACAAAAGTCACAAAACACAACCTAAATAAGAGTAAATCAGTAGCTGTGGTTTCTCCAAAAAAAGCCTCTCAGTTGCTGTTTCTCTCGACGGAGCTGTCTTTACCTGGCCGGAGCACCACCCTGATCGTCGTCAAAAAAACGAACTTCCTGCGGCCTATCTCGGCAACAGAAAACAATAAGATACCCAAAAATCGATATTGAATCGGATTTCACCGACAAGTTTGCCTATGAACACCAAATCGAAATGTCTTTCGAATGGATTTCTTCTTGGCTGTAGACATGAATTCATTAGTATGGGACATTTCTTTTTCCAAGTAAAATCATCTAGTGTTTGAAAGAGTGAAAAGACACTATTGTTCTTGTATACTAAGAAGTCTTCATCTTAATGTATATATTGAAGTTATTTGAAACTATTACAGCATGATCCACTTTTCTGGAAAGACGGACGAAGCAATAACAATAGTATTTCTAGTGAAGCAAAGCTATGTATTTCGAATAACAATACGTACATTTACATTACCATTCTTTTCTTACAGGAAAAACAGAAACAAAGAATATTTGTTGCACACATGAATCTGAACAAACAAAACAAATGCCTCTGAGTCTATTTCCAGTTCTCTTCTCTTTTTACTGTTCCTTTCTTCCCACTACCACTACTAGTCTGTCTCCTACTTTGGCCTTTGAGTTTTCCCATATCTGCTGCTGCTGCTTCTTGAGTCTATTTAAGGAGTCCACAAATAAACTTGCTTACCCTGGTTGATATCGCCAACCAAGGAATAATCCCCACCTGAAATTACATAACCAGAACCAACACTAACGATTAGATTAAACACACTGATACATGATAATTTACTTCTAAATCCTTTTTCATTTTCCACGAGTAAGAAACAGGCTCTCCAAAGATAAGAGACAGTGCACCAATCGAATACTAAATGTGAAATCAGAGTACAGATCTATCACCGCCGGGTCAAACAAAATTGATACAACAGTTGTCGTACTAAATAGGTTAGTTTCAAGACAACTTCATTGTTCCACCATTGTAAACCTTTATGGTTTCTTGAATATCACTCCCCCCCAAAAAAAACTGTTATCTAAATGGTCCTACAAAAACCCTTCAGATAAGGTTTTCTTCCACAGATCAGAAAATGCAGCAATTGTCATATACCATGAAATAATAAATATAAAAAATTCTAAATTTTGTTACCATAACATAATCCTTCGATGAGCCTCCCCCTGCAAAAGACAAGAGTCCTCCTGAAAAGAAAATGTTAATATTTAATTAACAGGTCATCACTATCTTTTCAAAAATGTTTCTCATCTGGATGACATTTCTAATTTCTTCAATTTTTACATAAGATACAGCCAAATTAATTATAAGGAGCGGTATTGAACTGTATAGTACAAGGACGAAATCATAGAAGCTAAACAGAAGTATCAAAAATCAAAAGCAACAGCATTACCACATGGTTGCAAAAGTTGCCGTGATACGGCAGCAACAGGACTCCCACTTCCCCAATACCAGCAAACCAGAAGAAAAAAGATAGCGATCTATACAAAGAAACCAGATAAATAAACCTTTTTAGGGCACCAATAATAAGGAAAGAAGCAAGCCTTACATAGTTTCAATATACCGAGACCCACCTTTGAGAACCGCAGAGCCTTCAGATACAGTCCAATTGACATTTTCTTCTCCTTATTGTTCGATTCTTGACCTATAAATCATAGAGTCAGAATATCCACCCACATAGAATCCAAAACAAACCACAAGAAGCCAAGTAATATCTGAAAGCTGGACAAGATCTACTATTGACCTAACCAATGGGTAACAAAAACTTGGACAAGGTGTACATGGGGAAATGTCCAAAACGCTAACTCACTTCTTTTTCTCTTCTTTTTTCAAAAAAGAATAAAAGACATTTTTGGGACAGAGGGAGTACTAAAACAACTTAAATTACTCAAAATCGACATTAACTATTAGTTTTCATACATATAGTGTAACCTCCACAACCTACAAATTCTGGCTTATCTTTCAAGTGCAACCTTCAGTATCTTATAGTATTTAAGTCTGATAAACTAATGCTTCATAGCCCTAAAACTTGTACATTAAATATTTCCCACCCGTCAGTTCCAGATTTCCCTACCCATCAACTATCTCACTAGTAATGAACTACCCAAATCATTGCAGACAAATGTTCATGAAAGCATAGTTTATGACTTTATGTCACTTGTTTCAATTGGTATGTGTAAAAAAAAAATACATATATATATATATATAGAGAGAGAGAGAGAGGTTTCAAATATGTATATACAATAAATGAAGGAATGCAACTAGAAATAGCTTAAAATAGGCTACACCAACACAGCATCGCAGCTACATACATTTTGCAAGTTCTTTTTCTTTAGCAGCCGCCAATCTTCTAAGTTTGGCAGCTTGTGCAAATGTTGATGGCCTGCACACAGCAAAGAGTGAACAATGTTTCGTGTTGCATACATATCAATAATATGTACATAGATATTGTCTATTTAACATTTTGATCAATTCTCATATAGATGTTGGCAGAATGACCAATGAACTAGAAGGTCATAACAAAACAGTACGAAACATAACCAGTGTATTTTTGGCAGTCACTGCAGAAGTGAACACTAAAGTGCAGTAAACATTCAGAAGCTGTATTCTATGATAATGAAGTTTTATTCAAGAAATAAAACTTAATAATAATACCAAAATAGATAGCTCAGGATAAAGATGGGTGACAACCACAATATTACAAGTTTAAGGGAGTCTGAGCTAATAAGACCACATTGTAAACTAATTGAAAAATTACAAAGTTACTATCGTAAGTTTTTTCCATTAGGAAAAAAAATAGAAATATCATTTACCAAAAATACCCTCCAGTAACAAATACTCGTAACGCATCAGGTTTCATTCAACATTAGGAAAAAAAGAAAGAAAGAAAGAAGATAATTTCAGACCCTATTGGGCTGCGAAAAGTGTTCTAGCCAAGAGCAAACAGAATTAGATCCCCAACAATTATTATATCACCAAGTTTAGAAGCAAACACCAACCGTAGATGTTCTAGTGCAATAGGTTTCAATTTAATCTACATTAACTTAGTGATATCCTAGTTGACTGCTATTAAGTAGTGAACTACAATAAAACTCTTATTATACAATAATTTCTCACAACACTTGGGAAATAATAGTTTGCATCAAGTAAGATATATTCCTAGGAAGTGAAAAAAACATAAAGAACTCAATATGGTATAAATAACTGGAGGCAAAAGACTAAATGATTACTAGAAGAGCACTCACTGTGAGAAGGAGTTTGCTTCTTCTAAGAGTTGCTTTATTTCTTTACGCAGTTGGATTTCTGCAGAACTCATGGAAACTCTCTGAAAAAAAGAGAGAGAGAGAATCAGATTCATTCATTCACAGCACAGACATTATGAGCTCAAAAAATAAATGCAAGGGGCAACAGCTAAATATCCTGCACAATAAGCTGTTACTGTAGCATGAATTGTTCTTTCTGAAGGAATATTGAGAACATCAATCAAATCCTGAACTGCGTATTATAAGTAAAGGCAATGAGCACAGAATATCTAGTTTTCAAACTGTTTCAGCACTATCCAACAAGTTTGAGTGTATTAAATCAAAGGAGGTAATGGTTACAAGCTGAGAATTGCTTAGTTTTAACAAACCTTAAAATGCCAAAATTTAAAGAATGTATGGGTCTAAATCCAAAGAGAAATGAGGAGCCACAAAAACAACACAGTTCAGGGGATAAAAAAAAAAAAAAAAAAAAAAAACCTAATTCCTCTGACTGTGACAAGCACTTACAACCCAGAAATTCACAAAATCGGCCTAAAACTGAGCACATCCACGACAACAACCACAAGAAAATCATGACATTTTCAAATCATCAATAAACATTTCAAACTATTGATGAATCGTATCTGGCTTGTACAAATTGATTAACCTATAAATGAATAAAGAAAAAACAAATCAGAAAATTACCTTACTCAATTGCTGAAGCCGCCAGGTGGCATACTGGTAAATGAAGACGATAATGAAGATGAGAAGAGCAGAGACGGAGCCTCTACGTCCTAGGGTTTCGGTTTCTTCTTCCATCGTGTTACTATTTTGCAAATTCACTTATTTTCTCAATTCTCTGAGTCTGAGGTCAGGCCATAGTTTTGTTGTTGATGGAAATTCACAGCAGTTAGAGAAACCCGGTCGAGCCATATTGGACCGGGTTATTAAAATTTACGGTTCATAGTGTTAGGATACTTGGATAAGTGCCGGCTCTGCTCAATTTGACGACGAAGAAGAAGAGAATGGCGGCATCATCAGCAGCAGCGGGTGTAGAAAAATGCATATTCCTCGTAACTGGTCCGCCTGTATGTATTTCTGAGAATTGAAAATTTCAATCTGAATCTCTCATCTGAGTAACAATTGTTCTTGACAAATTAGGGTGTGGGTAAAACGACGCTGATCATAAGAGTGTGGGAGCGCCTAAAACTCTCTAACCCTAACTTGAAGCTCCAAGGCTTTTACACTCGTATGCATTCTTCAATCTGTTCTCTGTTTGAATTCAATTCAGTTCAATTTGATTGATGGATTGATGAAATTATAATACAGGTGAGGTGAGGCAAGGAACCCAAAGGGTTGGATTTGAAGTCGTCACTTTAGATGGTCGCCATTCTCCTCTTGCCTCCACCATTTCAAGGTTCCTATGCCTTCTCTACCAATTTTATCTTCTTTTTGTTTGGTTTTTCAGTGGAAATGTTTGCAAATTAGTTACCATTACCATCTCCTTCAGTTAATGTCTATATGTGCATATTCTCTAAATATATATATATATATATATATAGACATAACATATATATATATATATATAGACATAACATATATTACAATCTTTTGTCTAGTTCAATCATCCAGTTCATTGCCGGTTGGAATTCCTATTATATTTGTTCACCAAAAGAATCTCTACCAGTGCACTTAGTTGGGAGACTTATTGTTTATTTATGTCAAATTTTTCTGCTGTTATCTTTATCTTCAATGGTAATTGTATCATTGTTTTCTGCGCGGGATACACTTACAAATGCCACTAGGCTTTTCTACTTTATGAAATGTTACATTTGCTATCGTATTTGCATGATCTTGACTTTGTTGCCTACCATCGTTCATTGCATTTCACTATCTCTGGCATTTTCTTTCTTTAAAATTCCAATGGCAGCCCAGAGTCTTTCAGATGGCCTAATGTTGGGAAGTACAAAGTAGATGTTGCGTCATTTGAGTCGCTGGCACTGCCCGAGTTGCAGGTGAGTGGATCAAGAGTATGTAGAAGTTGATGATAGTCAGTTACTTTTATGATTATCTCATCTCATCTGCAGTGATCTTTTTGGGGTATTGTCAATACACTCTTAGCTAATAGACTAAAGATGTCTATGAACTTCTATGCAATTTTGTTTCTGGTGGTTACATTTGTTGAATTGGTTTTCTCAGTGTACTACTCCCTCCGTCCCAAAATGAATGTTTTTATTTCTATTTTGGGAATAATTAAGGAGAAGTTAGTTAGTGTTCTGTGTTTACTTTTGAATCCTCATAGGCATGTGTTCAAACAAACTCAAGGGATACTAACTTATTATAGGGATGTTATTGGTAATTCATGCTATAACTAACTTCCTAAAATGGAAAGAGGACATTCATTTTGGAACAAAAATGTAAGACAAATAAGACATTCATTTTGTGACGGAGAGAGTATTTTGAAATTCTAGAAGTGCCTTTTGAAAGTCTAAAGACATCCATTTTGTTGTCAGGTGAGAGAAGATACTGATCTCTTCATCATTGATGAAATTGGTAAGATGGAGTTGTATAGTTCATCGTTCTTCCCTGCAGTTTTAAGAGTTCTGGAATCAAACGTCCCTATTCTGGCTTCAATCCCGATTCCAAAGTTTGGTCGAGACATACCAGAAGGTGCAGCTTTCTAATACTTCTCTCTCCTTTTAATATTCACTGTGAAAAACATCCTTGCTTGTCTTATAATTATTGGCTGGGTTTGCAAGATAAGATGCCTCCATAAACTTTTAAATTGGAAGACAGCTTATGATAGCAAATAGTTTAACATGTAAAAAAGCTACCTCACTTGGACTACTGTCTTGGCTTTGTTATAACTTGTATGTGTACATTGGATGTCTGAATCTGCAGTTGCAAGGTTGAGAAATCATCCACGAGCGACACTTTTCACATTGAGCACAAATAACAGGGATGCTGTCAAAGAACAGATTTACTCCCAACTGGTAAATTTGCTACCCAAGCATTAAGTATTGCACGTATTGCACTTAGAGCTTCAAACTCGCTACTCATAACTTGTTAGAACTGAGAAAGTTTCTATGCTAGCTGATTAGACTTTCTGTAAAAGGACGTAATTTTGTACAGTTGTTACAATTTGTCAATGATTGTTAAGTAATTAGAGAGACCTTTACATATCGCGTCTAGAAGTTTTGTGATTATATGCTCTCATTGTGAATACCAATTATCATTTTATATTCATCTCCTTTTCGAAGGAAAAAAAGAGGGGCAAAGTCTTAAGATTCATGGTCGGTTTCAAAAGATAGGTGCCTTATATGTGTATTTGTTCCATGTTGTTCTATTAAGAGGATCTCTGCATATATGCCATCTTGGAACTAGTTCCCAACACAATATTAAGTGTGCAATTCACGTGGTAACACGTCAAGTACAACATTCTTGATCACTATACGCCCTCAAGGTAATTGCGCATCTGGGGACTCCGTTGATGGAAGAAGTGTTTGATAGTTTTCACATTTTTTTCCATAGTGTTCTGAATTTATTTGGTAGAGAACTTTTATCATTTGGGATGGAACATCTTGCACGTACGCGTTGATTTTCACCAAACATGTAGTGCTTTGAGTAGAGAACATACTATCATTTCTGTCATTAGAGGCAACGAATGCTTGGCACAAATACCAGAAACAAATCATCATCGAACAACAATCGAGGCTAAGCGTCACGCAGGGGAAGTAAGTCCTCAACATGCACACACCAAGGAGAGACAATTCACTTACGCTACATACTTAGGAGCTGTTTGTGAACTCCATGAAGCCTCCTTTTGCTTCCTGTAGAGGCTCCACGTAGGATTTAGAGGTTGAAAGTGTGTTTGTTAAATTGAACTCTCTCTCCTCCTTCAAACACTTCCATGTCACCAAAATGAAGAGAGAAAAGGTAAATGAAGAATGAAGGAATGCGTTACTTTTGCGAAATAGGAAGAGAGAGAAAAGAATTATTGGACCAAATAACCCTCCATTTATGAAGAAAACAT
>JAYMTK010000869.1:0-18775 GCA_036897405.1 Pelargonium myrrhifolium
ATCATTGTCATATGATTTGTTTATGGCAACACTCACACATAACTGTTGGACTGTAGTATTAAAAATATGTATGAAATTTTTTCTATCGTGTTATGAGATTTTTAGTCAAGTTTATTGTCTAACATAATATCAGAATTTGTTACTAAATGGTCGAGTGTTCAAATCTTCAGAAATAACTGAAAGTGTATAATTAAAGTCTAGCATAAATCAAAAATCTATCTATTATCTCTATACTCTTCTAACCACAATGGGACTAACATCTATTACCTTTATCCGATCCACTAGTAAAGTTATAACATAAATGAGTTATCTTATCTAACTCTCGTTTGTAAACCCGTAAAGATACAATGGAAATGAAAACTTTTATCTAATCTCTTTGGTCTACTCGCAAAATTATAACATGAACAACTTTTTTATCTATCTCTTATTGTTCCACCTACAAAATCATAATCGACTTACACGTGAATGAGCGTGTAAAATTATAATATTAAAAATATTAATGGTAATTTCAACTATTATTAAAATTTTAGTTGAGTCGGTCATTTAACACTAACTTTAAGAAATTGGCACAGATCAAAGTGCTTTGCTATTTTTTTATCATCTGGTATAAAATTTTGAGAATATAGCACTCATCAATTTTCTCTTAAACGTATTTTTTTAACAGCAAATATTATTTTTTCTTATATGTATTATTTACATATAAAAATGCATTTTAAGATCGTTTAATGAAAAAATGTACCGAAAGATGGTTCAAAAATACACTTACAATGTATAAACGAAAATAAAATAAAGGGATAATCACACGTTGCTATCATATTAGATACACATTTTGCACGTTACTACCCTAAACTATTTTTTTTCCAATCCGTTAAATCCTGAAAAGGTTTAAATACCCTTCATTTGTTTACACGATACTACTATGTTAGAAACACATTTTACACGTTACTACCCTAAACTTTTTTTATATAGTCAAATTTCGTCAAAGTTAACTGACGAAATGAAATTTTTATAGTTAAGAACAGCGTTGTGCAACGAAAAAGAATTTAGGATGGTAACATCTAAAATGTGTATTTAACATGATAATAACGAGTAATTATTCCTAAAATAAAATACAGCTTATACACACATATACACAATAACCAAAGTCTTGGATTAATTATGTCACCCAACCCATCCCTCCACTTCCCACAAACACGGCCACAACTTCCAGCCCAAGTGATGCATGCCATCATCAATGATTGCCTGCGCAGCGCGTGGTGGATTCTGTCCAATGGAAGAGCGACGAGTGTGCTAACTTGGTTACAATCTCACGCGCTGGGTTCGCGAAATTTCAGGGATGACATCATCCCAAATCTTATCGTCTATAAGCTGAATAGGAGTGCAAAAAACCCTAACAAATAAATCAACTGTACGTACTGTACAGAGTTGTTCATGAGATCATGGCCGTCAACAAATATGGGACACCTCATCATTTTTTTAAAACTAATGTTGTTGGAAAGTACCAGAATTGAGGCCCGTGATCATTTGGCCGTTGAAATACATATATAATTCAAATATTTAACGAACCCACCAACTGAAAATAGAGTAGAAGCTCGCTCGCACACGCAAATGAAAGGAGCATGGCCATGATCATATATGCATACTTGCAAAACATATGCATTCAATATTTGTATTAATTCTTCAGGTTCTTCCTGTTTACGTGCTTAGTTTGCATGCCATTTGCAAACTTAGTTTGCATGCCATTTACATCTAAGATTCTGTGTATGAATATTGGTTGGTGCATCCAAGATTTGTCTATTGTCCGGAAAATATATGATCAAGATTGTCTCACGCGTTGGGTCCGAGTCATTCATTCTCAATATGAAATCAGTAGTAGATTCGACGTGTTTCTGACACGTGGCCTGGTGGCCAATAGCGGAACCACTCGTTGAACTTGAAGGGGACACATATTGTTTGTATTTTACTTTACAATTAAAAATTGGATCAACTTCATAATTATATGAGTTATTTGAATTCAAGTTTTAGATGTATGAGAGGGATCATTCACTGTTAAACAGAACGTCAGTATCTGCCACACCCCTAACTCCGTCATTGCACATGGACCGAATGATTGGTACTAGTATAGATCCACGTATGTCCAAACATATTTATATATGTAATTAAACTATAGTAATTAATAGAAAAATAAATAATAATAATAATAAGTGAGAGGACAAAATCGCATGGAACAAGGGTAGAGAATTAGAGATCCTTTCGTCTAAATTTGTGATATCCCAAATCAAAGATGTGATGTCACATGTCACAAGACTCATAAGATCCTCCATTTTTAGCCATCTCCCTCAACCTCTATAAATACTCAACCCCATCATCACATTCTTTTCACCTACAAATCATCAACTACAATTTATCCAGCTCTTCCATAACTGCTCACATTCCAATCTCTAGCTCTCTCTCTTTTTCATTCACACACAATCACAAAACAAGAAACAACAACATGGGCCCAAAAGTACACCACCATTTGGCCACCTTTGTTTTCGTCATAGCTATTTCCCTAATCTCATGTTGCTGTACATGTTATGCTACTTATGTTGATGGAGGTTATGATCCACAAGCCTATCCGTCCTACTTTAGCACCGATATTGATCATAGTGAGCACAACAAAGATTCGTTCAGGCTCAGAGCTCGGTTCTTGAGTTTGCACAGTTTTGCCAAAGTTGGTGACACTAAATCATCTTCTGCTGCAAAGACGTTTAGCGTTAGTGATTATGGTGCTAAAGGTGATGGAAGTAGCGATGACACTCAGGTACGTAGTTTAGTTGTGCAGTTCTTGAATAGTTAAAATTTGAGATTTTATCAAAAAAGATGTTTATAGACATTTTTTATTTGTTTCTCTAAATGGGTTCTTATTGTATATATAGGCATTTGAGAAGGCTTGGAAGGCAGCTTGTTCGGCAAAAGGTGGTGCTGTTCTTGAGGTGCCTAAGGGCAAGACCTATCTTCTCAAGCCAATAACATTTGAGGGTCCTTGCAAATATAGCATTACTTTTCAGGTAATTCATAAATTAAGAATTGTGTTATACAAAGTTACAAGCAATAACACATATATATGACCCTATTAATTAGGATAAGTCGTGTTTGTCATGTACTTATTTATCTTTGACAATTAATGTTATTGCAGATAAGTGGTACCATGAAAGCATCAGATGATCGATCTGACTACAAGAAAGATAGCACGCATTGGATCAAATTCGATAGTGTTCAAAGTTTGGTAGTCCAAGGTGGTGGAACCATAGATGGTAGTGGAAAGATTTGGTGGCAAAACTCATGCAAAGTTAACAAAAAACTTGTAAGTACATATAATATTTACGTGCAACTCATGGATTTTCTTAAATTTATATGTGTGACTGATGAGACTAACTATAAATGTTTACCTTGTTTTTTTTTTTTTAATTTGCAGTCTTGCAAAGATGCGCCCACGGTGTGTGCCAATGTGTCTTTTTGTGTATATATATATATATATATATATATATATATATACAATGTTTCCATATCATTCCATTTTCTAGGCACTAATTATTGTGTATTGATGTCGAATTTGGCAGGCTGTGACCTTCTATAAGTGCAAGAAATTGACAGTGAAGAACATTAAAATCCAAAATGCTCAACAAATCCATGTTTCTTTTCAGACATGCTCGAACGTAGTAGTTTCTGGTATTACAGTAAAAGCACCCGAAAACAGCCCCAATACTGATGGAATTCACGTCACAGGCACACAAAACATCCAGATCACAAGCTCTGTCATTGGAACAGGTATTTATATTTCTAAAATATGACCATTGTTTCTAAACAAGCATAGCAACAAGTTCGTATATTATTAACATAATCTTGTGTTTACAATGAAGGTGATGATTGTATTTCAATTGTTGATGGATCACAGAAAGTACAAGCCTCAGATATTACCTGTGGACCAGGCCATGGAATCAGGTACTTCAACAACCCTTTAGTTGTAAAAATCATTTCTCATTTTTTGCTTTCAATAAACAAGTTTTCTAATTTTTTAGTTTTTGTTTTATGAAAAACTTTGAAATATTTGGCAACTAAACATACCCTTAATCACTCCATTTGAATAGATGGGAAAAAAAAATGTGATTTGTGACACAAACTTCTGTCACAAATCAAATCACTAAAAAAATTTCATGAAATTCATTTTGTGAGAAAATGATTTTTTTTTTAAGAGTTCATGTTGTCACAAATGTCTGTAACACAGTTTACAACTTTTCTTTTAATCTAACATTTGTAACCACTATGAGTCTATGACATGCTATACAAATTAATATTTGACCTTATATATATGATCAGTATTGGGAGCTTAGGAGAAGGAAATTCAGAAGCACATGTTTCAGGAGTAACAGTAAACGGAGCAAAGTTCTTAGGAACCACAAATGGAGTTCGGATCAAGACATGGCAGGGAGGTTCAGGAAGCGCAAGCAACATCGTCTTCAAAAACATAGTTATGGACAACGTGAGCAACCCCATAATCATAGACCAAAATTACTGCGACCAAGACGATCCCTGCAAAGAACAAGGCTCGGCGGTTCAGGTCAAAAATGTGTTGTACCAGAACATTAAAGGCACAAGTGCCTCATCGGAGGCCATCAGTTTTGATTGCAGCAAAAGCTACCCTTGTCAAGGGATCGTTTTGCAACAGATCGATCTGGAGATCGTCGGAGACAAGTCTGTGTCAGCTTCTTGCACCAACGTTAAGTACACTGAAAAAGGGTCTGTTTCGCCTTCCTGCAGCAGCGACTGATAGATCGAATCTCGGTTGTTACGCTTGCTGGCAAATAAAAAAAACTGATATGCATGCATGCATGCATGATATTGTATAATAGGAAACACAGTACACACGTACGTACACTAGAAAGGTAGGTTTAGTGATATAGATGATTTGATTATTGATTGTTTTGAGAGGTTCCTCCCATGTGAGATGTGAAGCTCTCATTATGCATTTTATTATTCTTCTCTCCACAGTGGCCTGTTAGGGTTTGATTTGATGTACATATTACAGAATAAGTGATGAAATGATTTGTTGTTTATATGCACATACACAAAATTTAATGAATTGAAAATGAGATTTGATTGACCACCAAGCGCATCTGGGTTAATCGGTAAACGATTGTTTTCTTCGCCACTTTTGGTAATTTGAATGAGAAAATATAGCATAAAAAGGTTGATCTCGTGCTGATTGCGATTACGTTTCAAAAACGTAAGAAAGAAGAAAAAAATGATTTGATTGGGCCTTTATAAAGAAGTTGTTGGGCTTTGTTTCTAATAGTAGGTGCCAAGTTTTCATGGAGGGAGTACGATTACATGATCTTAACTGGGCTGGGCTGGAAATGTTGATAGCAAAATTTTCTTTTCATGCCCAATTTTCGAATCTCATTTTTTGTGTCAGGTGGCAATTCATGTCCCCGAGATGGGTGTCGGGTTGAAAATTGATTCTTTTTTGTTAAATGAATCAACTAATTTTGAATCTGATTATTATACGAGTTGGAGTATTTGTATAAAAACATAACTTAATTTTTTTAAATAATTGGATTCAAAATTATACAAACAAAAAGATATGTTTGTAAACAGATTGATGACATGACGTAATATATTTGACTCGTTTAATTTGTATGAGTCATTTTTTTATATGAGATGTTTGAAATTTTGTATTTCGACTCTTAAAGGTCAATAAACGATAACGTGATCCGTTAATTAAACAGAACGGGTTACATTGATTCGACACAAATATAATCCGATTATTAAATAAATTAAATTATGAATTCAAACTCGACACAAACTCAACTAAACTTATTTAAATTTATATCGTGTCATGAGTTAAGACCTAAATCGTATTGGTCCTAGTTCTCACCATTACTGTGATATTTATTAACGACGTTGCAAGGGAATTTATAATCATTTGGATTCATTATACATTTGTGAATGGTGGTACTTTGCTTTCAAGCAACGAAATTGAAAATTATACTACCTCTTCTTATATTGTTGTTTTTAATTTTAATTGTAATGTTTCAACTACCAAATGACGGCAGTTCTGTGTATAGTCCACAGCTAATATGGTTTACAATAATTATTGCGAGCCTTTGATTTGAGTTTCTTCAGTTGGCAGGATTAGCACCGACAGCTCTCTATTTGCTAATAAAACATATGCCACTTGCTGTGTATTATTATATTGATTTTTAATTGTGACTGATTTGCGCACCCAAATTTTTCTACTTTTTTTATTTTGATTATTTGACTATGCAACCACTATCTTTGATTATTTAATTTATCTGTGGGAAGCTCATTTCTTAGACTTTTTTGTGTCTTTAAATCGTATGACTAAAATGTGTATCAGTTGACTGATATAACTTTATATCAATTGCAACTTAATCAGGTCAATGAGGTGATGACACTTTCACTAAATTTCACTTATACCCATGCAACAAGTGAATTTGTGGGAGCAGAGCGACCCGTCCGGAATGATAATTTTAAATGAGGTGTCATCACCTCATTAGTGCAACTGATATAAATTATCTCAATCAACTGATGTCCATATTGCTCAATTTTTTTGTGTCTTAAAATCATATACTAAAATTTAATTGTTTAACACTAAAAGTTACGTGCAATTATCGATGGGTTGTTGCTCTGTTAGTAATATAGATTGAGATAGTAGAAAGAGTTATTGGATTCGATTCAAAATAAACACATTTATGAGAAAAGATGAAAAATCTTTATTGTGACTAAACTCATAACTGGATTAAGTAAATCAAATATATAACTCAAGAAGAAGAAGAATCCAAAACTAGTTTCATCTAGTTTGGATCTATTTCTAATTGTTGTAATGATGCATGGAAAATCGTAGATAAATCATCTATTGCGGTGTCGAGGTGTGTGTAACTAAAGTTTTTGATTTGTTTTTTTAAAATTTTGTAGAAAAAGTTATTAGATTTAAGCTTATTTGAGTGGAACCAAATAAAATACGCGATTAAATTAAGTCCCATAAAATAATCCAATATATTTTTCGCTACGAAGATAATATATAATTCAAGAAAAGGAAGAATTCAGATGAGAGTCGATACTTAGAATGTACAAAACTAATGAGATTTACCACAAAATTAAAATTCACTTATACATGCCTAGCGTATATGTGAAAGTAGAAGAATTTGCTGTATACAAGCATTTTAATAATGTGTCATATCCTAATTAGTGTTATCTTAAATCAAATAATTTTTGATTTAAAGTGATTGCTCCCTCTCTCTATATACAAAGAGAGAGAGAGTAGGCGACTTCCTTCTCGTAAAGAATGCTCCTATCTTAAATCAAATAATTCTTGATTTAAAGTGATTGCTCCCTCTCTCTATATACAGAGAGAGAGTAGGCGACTCCCTTCTCGTAAAAAAATGCTCCCCAACTGCTAGTTATAAAAGTAGTAACAAAATCACTTATATATTAATATGCTCTAATGTAATAGTTGATAAAGTAAAGTTTTACCCATTGATTCATTAACATATATCTCACTCTCCATGATGGAGGTGAATTCTAGTGTTCATATTGTTATTCACCTTTTTATTTTGCAATCATCTTGTCATTCCAACAAGAGTTTCCAATTGTTTTGTTACATTGACCTATAGATTTCAAGAAGAAAATAAATCATTTAGGTACCGTTTTGATTAGTTGAGAATGAAAATGAGAATCTCATTGATGGTGTTTAGATTAGACCACACTCATTTCTATTCCGATCCAATTCTCATTCTCACTCTCTTGCCCATGTGCAATTTGATTATCACTAATGATGGATGGAATGAGACTCTCATTCCCATGACGATTTCACATTTTTATATTACGATTTAAACTTTAAAAATCCGTAACTTTGTGCTCAGATGTCCGATGGAGATAAAAAAAATTGATTTCGTATAATTTTTTGGAGAAACATTATTATGATTTTAATTTTTCTAAATAATGTATACTTTTATCCGAAAAATCTAAACAATAGAACAAATAAAAATTTAAAAATCATAATAATGCGACAAAAAAAAATCAGAAATTAAATTAGCCACTGGGGAGTTGTCAGGTGGATTGGGAGACTAGTCAAAGAGTCAGCGGGTTTGCGAATAAAAGAGGCTCAAGGCCCGAGACCCGAATTGAAGGGTCTCTGAGGTTCGAGAGGCATATGTAAAGAAAGCCCAGTCAGTGAGGAAAGCCCAATAGAGGAGGCTTCACGAAACAAGCCTCCCGAAACATGCCTCCCAAAATAGGCCTCACGGAGCAAGCCTCCCGAAGCATGTATGCCTCACATGAGAGGCATGCCCTATGAGAAAGACATACAGGGCAAACCTACAGGCTCCCAGCCCAAGAAAGCAGTCAGCATGCTGGTGAGTGTATCCAGCAGGTGTCAAAGGAGTCAGGAGGCTCCCAACATCGAAGAACCAAACCAACACCCCCCGTCAGAGGCCGAAGCCCAGGGCAGGAGAGTGTGGCCGACCTTAAGGAGCTGGTCGGCCCTGCTGATGAGTATAGCAGGGGCAGTCAGTAGACGGGTTCTACCTCAGAATTTCGACCAATCACGACGCGAGTCAGGTAAACCTGAAGACTATAAATAGAGTCTCAGTCCAAAGGTAAAAAGTTCGGTCAATTCACTTTCTGAATACTAAAAAGAAGGCACGAAAACACTCCCAAAGCTATTATTCGTGTTTTTCGTTGATTCTTCAATCTAAAATTGGTTGAATTACGAAGTTACAATTGGTAACTTTACAACCCCTTTTGTGTGTTTAGATATTGATTCTCACGCTGGAAGTGATTTTCTGGGCACACATCCGTATCTCTGCTTAAAGGTGCGTTCTGTTCGCAGGCCTAAGTCACTGACCAAATATAGTTATGCTCTACCAAACACCTGAAGACCCATTTGAAGACTTTGACTTGACACATCGGATACCATGGCTTGGAAAATAAGACCTAAACTACATCATTTCATATCTTGACATAGCCTCATTAAAACGGTCAAATCACATAATTTTTTGTCAAATATCCAATTAGAGTTTTTTTTTTGGTACGTGTGTGTAAATTATCAAGATAAATACAATTACGAACTCTATTTTTACAAAAAAAATAATGCACGCTCATGAGGAATCTTAGTTATTTTAATCCCGAAACTAATTTAAAAGTTTCTTAAAAATTTAGTGTGTCTTCTTGACATATCAAACAACTTTTATAATTTTTTAAAATTATTGTTTGAATTTTTATAAATAACACCAATAAAATCATATTTTCAAAAAAAGAAGAAGTAGCAAATGAAATAACATTCATTTCATTCATATTTTTTGATTGATCCAAACACCACTACATGAAAACGAGAATGATAATGGAAAGAATGCTAATGGGAATGATTCTCTTTCTCATTTCCATCAAAATTGTAATGCAAACGCAATCTTAGATTATTTCAACAAACTCTTTTAAGTATCTTATTAAGAATACCTAAATTTATAAAAGTCTGTTATTTGATGTACAAATTTCGTTAGATTGTATCAACAAACTTTTTTCAACAATCAAACGGTAGAATTGCACAATACCAACCTATCATTCAATTAAATTGTAAAAAAAAAAATAATTTAATAAATTAGCTTTTACCATTCAAGAGAAAGAAAACAAGTTACTTTCTTTTTGCCACTTTACTCACACAAACTCTCACTAACATTTGTCAATATTCGTTTTATCTTATGTTTTTGTGTTAAATCCTATCAAATAAATTGGTGAAGCAAAGCAATCATACTCATATTTTCTGTTTATTTATTTGTCCTCTTTCCATATCTCATGGTCATACTCATACCAACCATATCCATATTTAACTTCAAAATTTGAGGCATTATTGCATGCGTTTCGATCAGAAGATAAATTTCAGATACAAACGTAAATTGTTAGTTACCGAAGATATTTAAGACAAATGTACCTTTACATCTTTAATCCCCTGTGCCGCTGCCAGCTCAGCATGTGAAGACCCAGTAACCAATCAGAGTCACGTTTTCGTTGGGTCCCTCTGCTGAGGTGGCAAGATCTGGTCACAAATTGTATCTTCTCCATCAATCTACGCTTTTGCCATCGCTAGCTATCTATCTTTTTCCTACTCGCCGGATCTGTCGGTGCGATGCGATTCGTTTTAAGCCCTCACTTCATAACACAGCTGTTACACAGCTTTCGCTCTTATTCTCCTCTAATGTAATGTCACCATCCTCTTCTCCTCCTCGCAATTAGGGCACTTCGCTGCCGATCCATCCATTTGCCCCATTCCGATTTGGGCATTTTTGCTTGGATTCAGCTCCGCAGCTCGCAGATTCGATTCCAGATACTGATCTGGAGCTCTGAGGCACGATGATGGACTCCAGAGCCAATACAGTGGTCAGTAGCTGTACTAGTACTAGAATTGAACTGTTGTAGAGCTAGAAGAAGCAGTAGCTCTCTTTTTTGATTTAATTGATTTTGATTGTTGACTCTTTCTGTCTGTGTTGAATTGAATTGTGAATCAGGGCGGTGGCCTTCAGGTGTGTCAGATCTGTAGCGACAATGTGGGGAAGACGGTGGAGGGTGACCCGTTTGTAGCCTGCGACATATGTGCCTTCCCGGTTTGTCGTCCCTGTTACGAGTACGAGAGGAAGGATGGGAACCAGTGTTGCCCTCAGTGCAAGACCAAGTACAAGAGGCTTAAGGGTTTGTGAATTTTGGACTGTGAATTCTGATTTGTGTTTTCGTTTTTGTTGAATTGAGATTTGAGGTGGTTATGAATGAGCGTGTGGTTGTTTCAGGTAGTCCACCCGTTTCTGGGGAGCAAGTGGAGGATGCTGATGCCGAGCTTCCTCCGCCCAACTACGACAGAGAGGTGTCCTCCAACCATATTCCTCTGCTCGCTAATGGGAGCACGGTAGGCTGATTTTGTTTGTTTCTAGTTGTGATTTGTAAGATTTGATTGCCATTTTTTTGTGTGACTATGAAATTTATTTTCTTGTTTGCGCTTTTGATTTGTATGATGTTATTAGGTTTCTGGAGAGTTGTCAGCTGCATCTCCTGGACGGCTTTCCATGGCGTCTTCAGACATTGGTGGTTTGGGGAAGAGGGTGCATTCACTTCCTTATTCAGGGAACTTCAATCAATCTCGTATGTCCAGATCTCTTTATTCTTGTAGCTTTATCATGAAGTTCTGGTTTAGATCTGATCGGAGATCTTAAAAGCAATGTTACTTTGCAGCTAATGTTAGGTCAGGTGATCTGGGAAGGGACTCTGGTTTGTCGGGATTTGGCAATGTAGCGTGGAAAGAGAGAATTGATGGTTGGAAGATTAAGCCGGAGAAGAATTCGGCCCCGTTGAGTGTTAGTCATGCTCCCTCTGAGGGTAGAGGGGTGGATTTTGATGCCAGTACTGATGTGGTTATGGATGAAGCCTTGCTGTAAGTTCACCGTTTAATGGGGTTCAATGCATTTATGTTGCTTATTTCCTATTTGCCTTATCTCTTCAATAACTATACTGCAGATCAGATTATTATTTTCATTTTTACTCCACTTGTTTGTGAATGAATGTTTCAATGCATACTTGGTAGTTCAATTTGAACGGTTTGTATCGTTAGAGTAAGATTATCTGGATTGGGAGAAGTGTATTGGTGTGAAGACTATTGATAGGAAGATGTTTTCTTGAGAAAAAATGAATACATTTGAAATGTCTGCACCAGACATGATCTTTCCCCCCTCAATTTAAGTTGTCTGGTGTGTGAAACTGTATCTGTTTATGGTTCAAAAATCTTTACTTTGACCCGCCTTGGTCTGGATGGTGTCAAATGATTTGCTGACAGCAGTAATCCTAGCATTAATAATGTTTTTCATGTGAACAAATGTAACTGAATGTACAAACACAGAAGAATCTGTACCCTAGGCCAATAGCTATAGTCAATAGTACTTGGTAAATGGAATATTCTTTGCAAATAATATGCTAATTTCTCCATTGTAATTATTTATTTAATTTAGATGGGTTGCTGAATTTGAATTTTTGTTGAACAGGAATGATGAAGCCCGCCAGCCACTGTCGAGGAAAGTTTCTATTCCTTCTTCGAGGATAAACCCTTACAGGATGGTCATCGTCCTTCGGCTTGTGATTCTTTGCATTTTCTTGCACTACCGTATTACAAATCCAGTTAAAAATGCCTACGCTTTGTGGTTGATTTCTGTTATTTGTGAGATATGGTTTGCTATATCATGGATTTTGGATCAGTTTCCAAAATGGCTTCCTGTGAATCGTGAGACGTACCTCGACAGACTGGCTCTGAGGTAGATTGATCTAATGTTATGCTATTAGGTTATGATACATATTCTCAAATATTAAACAATTCTGTCAACCTGAAATGTGCATTATGCTTTGCAGATATGACCGAGAAGGAGAACCATCTCAATTGGCTGCTGTTGACATTTTTGTGAGTACAGTCGATCCTTTAAAGGAACCTCCACTTGTCACAGCCAATACTGTCCTATCAATTCTTGCAGTTGACTATCCAGTTGACAAAGTTTCTTGCTATGTCTCGGATGATGGAGCTTCAATGTTGACATTTGAAGCTCTGGCTGAAACATCCGAATTTGCAAGAAAGTGGGTTCCGTTCTGCAAAAAATACAACATTGAGCCACGTGCTCCAGAATGGTATTTTGCTCTGAAAATAGATTACTTGAAAGACAAAGTTCATCCATCATTTGTAAAAGACCGCAGAGCTATGAAGGTAAAAGTCTTGGTTTTCTTTTCTCTTATTCATTGGTTAGATTATGTTGTTACTGAAACTACCATTTGCAGAGAGAATATGAAGAGTTCAAGATACGTGTCAATGGGCTTGTTGCAAAAGCGCAAAAGATTCCTGATGAAGGATGGGTTATGCAAGATGGTACACCTTGGCCAGGAAATAACACCAGAGATCACCCCGGAATGATCCAGGTTTGTCTTTATTGACCAGGGCCAATATATTTTCATAATGTGTGCCTCTTAGTGTACAATTTAGGTTGTTTCCTGTCTGAACTGTAATAACTGCTTATTACACACTGTTCTGAGTCATGTTTTGTTGTTCATTGCATTTCAGGTTTTCTTAGGGCACAGTGGAGGACTTGACACTGAGGGAAATGAGCTTCCTCGGTTAGTCTATGTGTCTCGAGAGAAGCGTCCTGGTTTCCAGCATCATAAGAAGGCTGGTGCTATGAATGCACTTGTAAGTAATCACTAGGCAGTCATTGATTATTGATATTCTCCATATTTAGGCATATGTAAAATTTCTAACACTTTGTACATCACTGAACAGATTCGTGTATCAGCAGTGCTTACCAATGGGCCTTTCTTGTTAAATCTTGATTGTGATCATTACATAAACAATAGCAAGGCCTTGAGGGAAGCTATGTGTTTCCTAATGGATCCTAACCTTGGAAAATCAGTTTGTTACGTTCAATTTCCCCAGAGATTTGACGGGATTGATAAGAATGATCGATATGCTAACCGTAACACTGTGTTCTTTGATGTAAGTTTCATTATCAAAATTTGTTTGGAATTAGTTATTATTTCATGTTTTCTTCGGATTACTATATCATAGCTTTTCATTATACTGGGCTACCAATGTATTTTATGTAAAATCTTTATTTATTTATTTTTTTCTAATGACTTATCTTTCCTTTCTTTATTTAATATTGTGGATTCTAGATCAATTTGCGAGGTTTGGATGGGATTCAAGGCCCTGTATACGTGGGTACAGGTTGTTGTTTCAACAGAACAGCCTTATATGGATATGAGCCTCCTCTCAAGCCTAAGCACAAGAAACCAGGATTTTTCTCTACATGTTTTGGAGGATCGAGAAAGAAGGGTTCCAAATCAAATAAAAAGGACTCAAATAAGAAAAAATCGAGCAAACATGTTGATCCTACTGTACCAGTTTACAATTTAGAAGATATAGAAGAAGGGGTTGAAGGTACAACATTGTTTTTCTGTTCTCCATTTGATTTGACTAGATTCGCTATTTCCCTTTGGTTAACAGTTTTTAATTTTTATTTGGATATTTTTGGCCTTTTGGTGCTCACTTTATGTGAAATGATCATAGAAGGAAAAAATAACATAAAATTCTGTAAACAATGTTATTTACTGTTGACATGGATGCATTGCTACCAGACAAACTAGTTGGGCACGTTACTAGTAGTCAGATCGAATTCTGATATTTCCTGTTAACTATTATGTAGGTACTGGATTTGATGATGAGAAGTCACTGCTCATGTCTCAAATGAGCCTTGAGAAAAGGTTTGGTCAATCAGCTGTTTTTGTTGCCTCAACGCTTATGGAAAATGGTGGTGTTCCGCAGTCAGCCACACCAGAATCCCTTCTCAAAGAAGCTATTCATGTCATCAGCTGTGGATACGAGGACAAGACAGACTGGGGGATGGAGGTACATTATCTATCTTCCCCTCTTGATGTACTCGGATTTTCTAATTCCTGTTATTACTGTGTGGTAGTGGTAAAGGTTACTGACATTAATAATTTGCACAGATCGGATGGATTTATGGTTCTGTTACAGAGGATATCCTTACAGGATTCAAGATGCATGCCCGTGGTTGGAAATCCATCTATTGCATGCCCAAACGTCCTGCTTTCAAAGGGTCTGCTCCCATTAATCTGTCTGATCGTCTGAATCAAGTGCTTCGATGGGCTTTAGGTTCAGTCGAAATTCTTCTCAGTCGCCATTGTCCTTTATGGTATGGTTATAATGGAAGGCTGAAATGGCTGGAGAGGTTTGCGTACATCAATACCACCATCTATCCAATCACATCCATTCCTCTTCTATTCTACTGTACCTTGCCAGCTGTCTGTCTGCTCACTGGAAAATTCATTATTCCACAGGTATGTGCAATTACATATTGCATATGGAAATGTAAATTTCCTTTCTTTTCTTTTCTTGCCTTCCTTTGGGTGGTTACTTTTCCACAGCTTAAAGTGATAAAACGGAGAAATAATTCATTTAAAATCTTCCTTTTTGGTGGTATCCAATACGATTATGCTGAACTATCTTAACTAAAGTGCCTAGCATCATTTAGTGAATGCAACTATCGTTTTCATAACTAAAGTCCTCTGAAGATTTAAAAGTTGGGTATTTTGAGGAAATTGACTTAAGTTTTCTGTGTCCTAATGTTGTGTGTTCACCTGCAGATCAGTAACATTGCCAGTATCTGGTTCATATCCCTCTTTATTTCCATTTTTGCTACGGGTATATTGGAAATGAGATGGAGTGGTGTCGGCATTGATGAATGGTGGAGAAATGAACAGTTTTGGGTTATTGGAGGTGTGTCAGCCCATCTATTTGCCGTTTTTCAAGGCTTGCTCAAAGTTCTCGCTAAAGTTGATACCAATTTCACTGTCACATCCAAAGCGTCTGATGAAGATGGGGATTTTGCTGAGCTCTACTTGTTCAAATGGACAACTCTGCTCATTCCACCAACCACTCTTCTGATTATAAATTTGGTGGGAGTGGTTGCTGGGATCTCCTATGCCATTAACAGCGGATATCAATCTTGGGGTCCTCTTTTTGGAAAGTTATTTTTCGCTTTCTGGGTTATCGTTCATCTCTATCCCTTCCTCAAGGGTTTGATGGGACGCCAGAACAGAACACCCACCATCGTTGTTGTGTGGTCAATTCTTCTTGCCTCTATCTTCTCACTACTGTGGGTTCGTATTGATCCATTTACAACACGGGTCACTGGCCCCGATACTAGTGTGTGTGGAATCAACTGCTAGAGAAAAACATGTAGACAGGCAACGAGCAACATAGCAACACCGGAGAAAAATACATCAAGATTTGAATGCTTACCACTGGAAAATGTATTAGGGTAGCTGCTGTTGGTATCTGAGTTCAAGTTTTAACAGTTGTGTGGGATAGGGAATGCAGTCTGATTCTATTTATTGTTCGGCGAATTTCAATTAATTAATTTGTTTAGTTAATGCATTTTGTAATTTATTTTGATAAAATGGATGCTATAGTGACACTGTTTATTCTTCCCTTTGGGTTGTACGAAATAAAGAGAATGTTCAAAATTCATCTTCTTCCTTTTCAGTTGTCCTAAATTTACTTGCACAAATCTGATATCACTAGCACTTTGGAGAGTCCGAGGAACTTTACAATTGGCTATTTCAGTACTAAGCTTCTAAAGCTTCCTTATGCGAATAACATTGTTTGATATTTGACTTGTAATCTAGGTTTTCAAAGATTATGAATTAGGAAGAGAAGAATGGTCAAAACCCCATTGAAGCTGAAGAGCTTTTGTCAAGGACATGAATGATGAGCCAGGCACATAGTGCTCCGCATTACACTGCTTTATCTGCAACGGTAAGTTTTCAGACACCTTTTTAGAAAATGAACTCTCAGTTGAAACCAAGGCTTGCACAATATTTGGCTTTTGAGAAAAGCAAAGGTTGGATTCTGTAAAACTCCAACCCTATGATACCTTGCTTTCTTCAGTCAAATAATGTCTTTATCGCACCATAGTTTTGTCAGAGATTCAAATCAATGAGCAGATTATACATGCCAAGAGTAATGCTTAGGGTTCAACAAATGAGTTACACAGATGAAACTTGAAGCACCAGCTACTAGCTACTTGTGTATCTGTTAAAATCAACTAAAAAAATATTCAGTTTTGCTAATAAAGCTAAAGTGCTCAATCTGTTATACAGACAAACCATAGATAATATGCAGCTTTGAGTCCATAACCAAAAGACTATCTGATACTATCACACTGAAAATTTGCTCTCCAACTTCATCTGTGTGACTTTACTTCTTTGCTCCTTCTGATGCAGCTGCTGGTTTTGGTTCTTCAGGTGGAGGAGGCGCCGGTGCAGGTGCAGGTGCGGGTGCGGCTGGAACTCCACCATCAATGCAGCTCCGACACTTCCTCTCGACCCATCCTTCTATGTCATCTTCCCCGTTGCCACTGAAATGCCGTCCTCCACACAGCCGAGCAATAACCCCAGCTATGACCCCCACAATCACTATTGCTGCTAAAACCACCACCAGTGTCTCAATTGATCTATGTGAGTAGCGACTCGGCTCCTCTACTGTCATAGGTGCTTCATCAAATGCAGGCTGTAGCTGATCATTCGACCTTGCCTCAAGAATCCCCATTACCACAACAAACACGAAGGTAAGCTAATTTGAGACCGAGACTGGAAAGATATAAAAGATTGGATACCAGAGAGTGAAGGATGGGGAGGAGAGAAATGGAGAATCAAGAAAATGAGGGAAAAAAAGAAGAAGAGAGTGTTAACAAAAATGGTGAGTGGAAAGGGAGTGACACTATTTTAAAAGGGTAGGAATTGAAATAGGATTCCAAGTCTGAACTTTTTGGCACTTTGGATCTTCTTTTGTGTGATTATTGTTTTTCTTTATCAATGTGGTTTTGATTAGCTGTTTCTCTCTATCAATGGAGACTAGAGTGATCACAGAATCTTGAATTTGCTCAATATTTTGAGAGTAAAAAAGTTAAAAATGTACTTGTAGTAAAACATGTCAGTGATGATTCTTGAATAGCTCTGAAATTGTGTTTTATGATTTATCTTCCCAAGTTGTCGTTATTGGTGTCAGATTGTAAATATTTAACAATTATGTGACCCAAGGAGCCAAGTAAAGGATAAAAAAGAAAGATTGTTATTGAAACTTTCCCAGTTTGTCTAGTTCTCTGAATCTGATGGCATCTATTGTTGTGGCTCTTTGACATGTGAGAAGCTGATAGGTATATATCACAGAGAAAATCTTCATATTTTCAAAAATGGTGGTCCTTGGTGAAGAGCTTGCTCAGGAGCCATGTGTGAAACAGAGGCAGGGCAAGCAAATAGTACTGTAGTAGATTTGGCAGAAAAAAATATTTATGGTCGTGTCTGTTTAGCTTTTTCTCAAGAAATCACTCCTGCAATGCAGTAAATTTTGATTCTTCTTCCACCACAAGTTGCTTCACTACTGTTCTGCTCAATTATTGGTAGTAAATTTATGAGTTCTGATCAAAACATTTACACTTTGCATAGTGCAAGTGAAGTTGTAAATGGGAGTGGAGGCTGACCCGGATTCACCCGGTTGTTTGGGCCGTGAGCAATGTAGTTTGAGCCCATCAAGAATCTAAGGTACGGCCCATTAGTGGTGTAAAGTGTCCGGCAATGTGTTTGGGCGATGAAACTCGTCCCACATCGGCTAGGAGATGAAAATGTTGCGCGAAAGTTGCTATATAAAGTGAATGAAGCCTGCCTTTAATAATCACGCAGCCGTGCATTGAGTGCAGAGCGAACTATTCTTTCGCCTTTTACTGAAGAATACCGTGAGCTCGATGCAATAAGCGGCATACCTCTCTTTTTGGAGGGGTTTATCCCTCTTTAGAGATTTAGAGGGTGTTTGTTTAAGCTTATAAGCCAGCATATAAGTAGCAGAAAAATAGTCAGTTTGACCAATAAAAAGACAATTATATCCTTATATTATTATGTGATAATAATAAAGAAAAAATTTTAATTTTTTAATATGAAACCCGATTTTTGAGTGTTTTTCATGTCAATATCATATAATTTTTTTAAGAGAAATATGATCGTGTCTTCGAAATTTAAAAAATACTAATTATTTCTACATAAAATTTAAAAAATACTAATTATTTCTACATAAAATTGAGATTTTAAATTATGCATTCATCGTAAAAGAAATAAATAAATAAAAAAC
>JAYMTK010000870.1:0-18771 GCA_036897405.1 Pelargonium myrrhifolium
ATTCAGGATTTATTTTTATTTGTTTATTTCCATAGCTCCATGATTAATCATATTTTTGATCAAAAAGGATAGAGAAGGTAATAAATTTTGTAAGTATTTTTTTATGAACTTTAAATAAAAGATAACATACCACCTAGGTTTAGGTCTACCCACCCCTAGCCCTAATTTTATTTATTTACATAGGCTTCCCTTCTTCTTCAATCATAAGCCCGATAGTAGAGGAAACCCTGCTCAATCCCAGTTTCGGCAAAGATGAAATCCCTCAGTTGATTCACAGTATGGTAGACCTTCTTTTCTAGCTCAACGGTCAACGCGATCTTGCGGCCCAATATGGTGAATCTCACATAGTTGGACATAATTTTCATTCTCACAATTTTTAATCAATAACTTTCTCTTGCTTTATCTTGGATTTGTTAAATAGCACTCGATCACACAAAAAGTACTCACGCTAAAATTCCCTCTCTTCCTAATTACTCATTCACAATGTTATTCACACTAAAATCCCCTCTCTTTCTAATTACTCATTCAAAACACAACTCTTTAAGCCTTAATTAATATTAAGGTAATAAAATAAAATATTAAAAATGCAATAAATTTGAAAGGAAACATTTTATTACGCAAAAGAGAGAGCTTATGAGTTCTGAGATGAGGTGGACAAATACACTCCCCTATTTATAGAACTACAAATACAAAATGGATGACCAAGATTTAAAGTGGATCAACCATTAGGATTGTTTTTCTAGGAAATTCTACAAAGTTGAGAGAAATCATCATATTTCTAGAAACCTTCATATAAAGTTGTTATTCCTAGGAAATTCTACAAAATTGAGAGAAATCACTATATTTCTAGAAACCTTCGTAGAGTGGTTGTTTGAATGTGAGCTTGGATCTTGTGAAAGTTGGGTTTGGGCTTGTAGATTTGGGTTAAAAGATTGCAGGATACAACACTTGGACTGAAATAAAACATGCGTTGTGTATTTAAATTTTGTATTTTGGATGAGCTAAACTTATAAAAACTTTTAATCAATTTTTAGTGAGTTAAAAGATGAAATAGGCTCAGACACAATTTGGAGTTGTGGGGTGGGCCCATGCCTATGACGGCCCACCCTTGACTCTGCCACTGTTCAAGTGTGTGGAAAAATGTTACTCACACTAAAAGCCCCTCTCTTCCTAATTCGCATTCAAGAGTCTTCAAATTGACGTGGACTAACAATCACATTATAAATCGCAGCCTTCTCGAACGAATAAGCTATAAAGTATTGAGGGAGGAGGCCTTCGACCACTCAGTATGACCCACCATGTCAAATGGCATATCCACCTCACGTTGGGTTGAACAGCTCGTGTGGTTTTCTATCCCCAAATGACAATGTGTCGTTTTGTCAAAAATTGTCTCGAGCATCTTTCAAGTTTATTAGTATCACCTACTAATACTCGTTGCATGGAAAACATCCCCTAACATTGTCGACACACCATATACTTCAAGTCTCAATTATGTGCACAACATTTCTCTCACCATACCACTAACACGTCGACCAATAGTAAAGACCTGACCTCACTACGCCAAAGGACGACACGGATGGGCTCACCAACGCTCTGTCTACCACCCGACATGGGGAAACCCTATTTGGGGATCCGAAGGTGTGACATCATCATCATTCAATCATAATCAAGAATGACATATGATTATAACGAGTTGATCATTCTTACATTTTCTCACACATTTAGTTGTGCTATGGTTTTTATGATACAAATTCTCACCTTTACATCCGATGTAGATTTCAATACACGTATCAACACTCGTTTTCTATTCAACATGTTTATTTTTCCATCTTATATTCCATAAATTAAAATTTGGAACTCTAAAACCCATGGTTGTTAAAAATCCCGATTCCCGATCCGATTCACGATTTGAAGGTTAAAAGATTCAAATCCATGTTTGAATCTTAGGATGACATGAATCCCGATTCAATTGATTGAATCCCGATTCAACTGCGATTCAACTAATTGAATCCCGATTCAATCGATTCAACCGATTCAGAATATGAGAAGTTTTGAAGAAGCCCAACCCATGAACTTTGATTTTTTTTTTAATTTTCTTTTCCTTTTATCTGATTTTTGTGAAGAAGACAAAGCGATTTCCGCTTCTATATAAAGAGAAGACTGATATAGTAAAGGTTTAAACCTAAATTATGAACCGATAGTTACGCGCTGGTGCCGTGGTGGTCATCATATTTGCAGCATGCTTGAACTCATTTTAGTTGTTCTAAATATTTTTGACTCTCATTTTAGTAGAAATTATTTTTTTTCTTCATAATTATTCGTATATTTATCCTATAAAAATATTTTACATATGTGTTTGAATCTTCCAATCCGATCCGATTCACGATTCACGATTCATAAAATTCTCTCTCGATTCACGATTTGAATTCCGATTTAACAACCATGCTAAAACCAATTAAGTCAATTACGAATCAACATTTATTTGATTTTGATTTTAATTGCTTGCAAAATACACAAATTAAGATTGCTTTGTCGTGTAAGCTAATACCGTATGCTATGAGCAACAAAGACAAGTTCCCAACCATATAGTGTAAATTTAACTCAGTGACTCACAAAATAATAATAATAATAATAATAATAATAATAATAAAATCAGTATTTAAATTAAATAATTAGAGACCACATGTCATAGACTCATAGTATAGTGAATGTGTACGTAAAAACAGTAGTAGAGACCATTTCACACAATTGACTTGAAAATCTCAATCTTTTTAATTACAAAAATATATACTATTATTAGCAAATTAACATGTCAATTTTGCTTCATATGATTAATTAATTTTATTGATTTCTATACCAAAGAAGGTACAAAATAGTTAAAAGTCTCTTCAACAATTTTTAAATTGATGAAAAAGTAGATTAAAAGGCTTTTAACTCTAGACAAACTGCATATAATTTATATTTCAAATCTTAACACACAATAAATAATATATATATATATAAATAAAAGGTCATTCAAACAACTTTGAAATGCAAAATTTTGTGTTAGTTCATCTACCGTTTCACTCCATTCGAACAAATTTTAGTTGACTTGTTCAATGTCGACATCTCAAGCATAAAAAATTAAACCAATCATAATTAAAGTTTGTGCCCCATAAAACCATATTTTTGCTTTCATTTTCAACCACAATTATAATACATGAAAAATACTCAAGTTGGATATAAATATATGAAGATAGTTAGTGTATTGTCTTTTTCTTGGAACTCAAACAATATGTTTTGAATTCAAAACATGTTGATAGGGAATAGTATATGGGTAAAATATATATCAGTTGACTGATATACAATTGTATCAGTTGCAACTTAACAAAGCTAATGATGTGGTGACACCTCATTTAAAATCATTATACTCACCCAAGTGAATTTGTGGGAGCGAAGCGACCCGTCCGGATCTATGATTTTAAATAAAGTGTCATCATTTTATTAGTGCAACTGATATAACTTTATATCAGTCAACTGATGTACATTAAACCCAACAGTATATATGGTGCAAATGTGACCGTTACTTGTCTACTTTATTGGACCTCTACTGTTTATGCGTACCAAGTTCTAGCTTTTACACTTGTCTTTCTTGCAAATTGCATAGAAGTCTCATGTTTCTCCCAATTATTTAGCAAAGCCAATTTGAACCCAAACAAATCCGACTTGAAAGCAGCACATTTTATTCGATGGTTTTGTGTTTGCCTCCCGATGCATGATGTTGAATCAAAGCATCATGCGCGTACTAGAACTCGAACAAATCCAACCCGATATCAGGCACATTGTATTCAATGGTTTTGTGTTTGGTTCCCCACCACATGATGTTGGATCAACGCATCATGCGTGTACTTGAACCCGAACAAATCTAACCTTAAATCAACACATTCTATTCAATAGTTTTGTGTTTGGTGCCCCACCATATGATGTTGGATCAATGCATCATGCGCATACTTGAACCCGAACAAATCTAATCCGAAATCGGCACGTGTTCGGTCCCACCGCATGCCCATGGGCCCTGTTAAGGCCCATGAGCACAAGTGGCGCGTCGTGGGGCTACCTATCAGCGTCGCCTAAAATTACACAATATTTTGGATTTAACCTCTAGTTAGAATTGTCTTGTTTGAGCCGCTAAACCATTTTTTATTATGAACAAAACTCACTCAATCGGCAAAACCCAATTTATATACGTCAAGTATATTACAGAGTCCATAAGGACATGCCACGCCATCATACCGTTTCATTTTTTATCATTCACAACCAAAACGACATTCAAAACAATATCGCAACGTTTTGTATGATGTGACACCTAAAAACCAACTACAACGGGTTAAATGAGTTTAACTAGTACAAATAAAAGTTTACAAAGGCTCAAGAAGGACAAAATTATTTAACCCCACATTTCTAGAGCAAAAGCTATTGGCTTACACAACTAGAGTGAGCCAAGAACTGGTTCACTAAAAAGAATGTTACATAATTATACATCACCCATTTATATTCGTCCCCATAAATTTCTTAGAGCTCAATAAGAGTAAACTCGAAGAAGAAAAAAAAAAAAAAGGTCACTAATAAATATTCACATTTCTAGATCTAGCAAAAGCCTAATGTCTACAGCTAATAAAGCTCCTGTTTAATTTCTGGGGTTTCTGGGATTTCAGTACCTTGGCATTCGGTAAAACTACGAAGGATTGTGGTTGCTCCGCCGTTATAACCATCCATCAGTAACTTACCGATCTTCGATCTCCACTCCGAGGTGTCTTCGCTGCTCTTCCTATCATGAACCACTCTGTCGCGGTAGTTGAGCATAGTTCCTAGTCCGGTATTCGGTATCCAACCATATTCCATCAACACCTGAGCCTCGCCTTCACTTAAATCCTCTCCGACCTTGACAGACAAAATTAGACGTGAGGATGCGAAAGAAATGAAAGAAACGAGACACAATTTGCTAAAAATGATAATATTTCATAGGGGAAATTGCGGATCACTACCCTAAACTATTCACTTTTGGCACATGACTACCCTCATCTAAATTAACCTCCACATGACTACCCTGAAGTTTCAAAAACCTACTCTGTTGGTAACACCGTCAGTTTCAAGATAAAATGACTAAAATGTCCCTCTTGTTCACTAACCCTAAATGCTAAAACCCTAATTATTTAATCTATTTTTCTCCTACCTCACATCTCTCTCATCCCCTTTCTTCTTCCTGAGCACACATCTCAGCTCTGTCGACTGATCTTCTTCGCGCCGGCGAGCAGCAGCAATCCGCGCCGGCGATCAGCAGCAGCAATCCGCGCCGGCGAGCAGAAGCCATCTCGTCCCTTCTGTTCGTCCCTTGCTTGATACGATCATGAACGGAAGGCTTCCAGTTGCGCCGCCGTCGTCGCTGCTCCAATCTCGTCTACAGCAAACAACCGCCTCTCCTCCTCGCTGCTTCTAGCCATGGAGTCGCAAGCTTCGCCTCTCTTTGGCTGTGATATGGCTGGCTAGGAGAGATTGTCGATTGGACTCGCTAGATCTCGTGCTATGGTCCAGATTCGTCCTCACCGTGAAGATCGCGTCGTCGTGACCACCGCACCGCCACCATGACCACCAGTTAGGGTTAGATTTATGGTAGATTTACATTATTTTCATATCTGTGATGTTTTAATTTTGATTTTCATGTTTGATGTTCTTGAATTTCTCTATATTTGTAACATTGATTTATGAGATTTTGATTTGTAGTAGCAAAAATTTTAGGATTTAGTGTTCAGATGATAATTTTTTTATTAATTAATCAATTTTCATTGTTGGGAGATTTGAGATTTGGATTTGTAATTTTCAAATTTTAGATTTTGGAATATAAAATTTTCAGGTTTGAATATTTGTTCATAATTTTGTTTTTGTTCTTTTGTTTTAATTATTGATCACGATTTCTGAATCCAAACTTAGAGTTTTATTGTAATTTGTTGGAGAAAGATTTGAGGTTTGGATTTGGATTTTGGATTTTGTGTTGTTCACGTTAAATTTTTTTTGTTCATGTTGTTTATAATTTTGTTGTTTTTGCTTATTGTTCATGATTCTACTTTGAATACAAATTTGGAGTTGTAGATTGTAATTTTGATATGGGATTGAAGTTTGGAATTTGTAAGTTTCAGAGTAGTTTTGTTGTTGTTGTAATTGTAATTTTTCCAGATTCAGGCGACCGGAATGTTCAATCAATGAGTTTTCCGGCGACTGATAATAAAATGGTGATTAAAATGGAGAGGGAGGGGTATTTAGGGAATTTCAAAATTAGTTTGATCATGTGCAGTGCACATGATCAATTAAATGACTTTTTCTGTCAAATATAACTGATGGAATGAGTTTTAGAAACTTTAGGGTAGTTATGTGGAGGTTAATTTTGTTGAGGGTAGTGATGTGTCAATAGTGAATAGTTGGGGGTAGTTATCCACAATTTCCCCTATTTCATACCATCAAGCAGTTGTGATCTGATTCGATTGTGAAAACAGAATCTAAGGTAGAGTTCGGGTTAAAAAGTTGGAACAGGAATGAGAATTGAAATGAGAATCTCGTTCCAAAGTCATTCTCGTTAATAATAAAAAATTCAATCCAAACACCAACAAATGAAAATCTCATTCCCAATCCGATTCTTTATGTAATGCTATTCTCAACAACAAAAAGTCTTATTCCAAATATGACGATTTGAAATCTCATTCTCATTCCAATTCTTAATTCTCATCCGTGAACAAAAATTCTAGTAAAATTTTGAATCGAAATGTATCCAAAGTTATTCTCGTCAACAGGTACTAATCCAAATGTTTCCAGTTATTCTCATTAACAAAAAACCTTAATCCAAACATGAAGAATGGAAGTCTAGTTCTTATTCCGATTCTTGATTCTCATTTATGAACAAAAATTCTAATCCAAACGCTACATAATTTAGAACTAGGATTTTGTAACACGGACACAACTCAAGTAAAGCTTTAGAAATTTTATTGTTGGAACTGCAGGTACTTAGGTGGTAATAACATCGGACTCAACAGATTGATACAAACACTTCATAATGTCTCTACTATTGTGCCGGACTTTGCAAAAAGTAGGCCCTACTAATTTTGGGTCGGGAGGAGTCGGGCAAGCCACTCAGTCCATACATATTCTATGCAAACCCCACAACCCTCACCTCTTGCAGGTCGATTTTGGGACAGGTCTTTTCAATCCGACCCAAAACCTGAATTGCTGGCTCTAGGGTTCAGGATGAAGTACCAACTCAAACTTTATGACAAACCAAGAAGTCTTTCAAACCAAATCCTAACTTGTTAACAGAAAACGCTACCTGAGTAGCGTTCTCCGTTCCAACACATTTCGTTACAGAACGTGAAACACCAACGAACCAAACGCGGAAATTTCCGTTCCCGTTGTAAGATTGATAATTTTTCTACTAATTATGTTATTGCTAAATGTTTTATGTTGATTATCGTATACCTCATATAATTTATTTTATTATATATTTCACGTTCCAAATTGAGTGTTACAAAGCCTACCCCAAAGTCTCAAACTCTAAAATCCTAACATTTTGCATTCCCGTTCCACATACCAAAGCATTCCGTGATCCATGTAACTTGGATACTAACATTACCAGCCTTAATTTAGGTAAACTTATAAAAGCCCTGGCGTAAGTCTACATAATTTCAAGAAGAATATCAGCTTACCAATAACGCTTTATTCTCAATCAGGGTACCCCTGCTACAGGTTGGCAACTTCATAGCAATAACCAAACGCCTGATCTGCCAGTGTACGGATAAAGATTCTACTAGCTCAAAGAAGTACGTTGCATAGCCATATTCGGGACGTTCCAGCACAATTCTGTTCAATTGAAGACATGATGTCATCAGCATGGACGTAGTAGACAATAAGATCGGCAGATAAATTTTTGTAATGAACAACATTCACCTTCTATGCCTTTCAAAGACAAATATGAAGGATTGGAGGTCACGGCACCAACCCCATTCAACAGGCCATTTTCGGAATTTCAAATATCGTGACTACAAAACATAAAAGGGAAAACAATGAGTGTCATTTACCATATAAGCAACACTTGTTTTCAAAAAAATTGTTACCTGCTCAACAAGTGAGAATAGACAAGCCAAGCAGTAAGTAGCTTTTGCCCCCTTCGCACACCTTAGAGGAGCAAATTTCAGCAAGGAGTAGCGTTGAGAAAAAAGCTGTCTCCACAAATCAAGGAAGCACATCATCCATAGGAGCAAAAAAAATGCCATGCGCAAAGCATAACTTGGCTCATCAAAATAAATTGCATAATTAAACCATAAGGATTATTGTCAGTTTGTCACTACTCACTAATGGAACCCAAACTTTGAAAAAACATATAAAGTTCTCAGAATTGGCCCCAACCTTTGATATCACATCTTCGAGATCTGAAAAACTATCCTCACTGAATGACTCATCCAAGGGATCATCATTTTCTGTCTCACCATATAGTTTGATTTCATCAACTGTAATCCCTTTGTCAACTAATACCTGTCCATCGTTAAGTGCATGAGACCTGGCCCAAATTTCAAATGGTTTAACATTAACATGCACTAAGTACCTGCAAGAGACCAGGAGCATCTTCCTCCAATGCTGTTTCGACCGAATCCCTGTATTTAGTTATGACAGAAAGAACTCTCAGAACAAGTCATAATGTTGTAAGAAGAAAAGTAAAGTATATTTGGCACATCATATATGAATATATATCTACTAGAAAGAAGAAGAAAAACAGATTTTACGTGGCAGTTTTTTTCCTCTTCCGTGGACGCTTTATGCTTATTGGTTTAACAGACTCGAAAACAAGTGGGCTGCAGCCAACTGCAGTAGGTATGGCATTCTCCGAGCACTCAGAGTTCTTTATAGAATTTGAAGCAGAGTCCACCCCTGACCTCAGCTGATTCAATCGATCTTGCAGTAGCATATGGTCCACCTCATCTCCATTACTTTCAGCAAAGATTTTAAGTTCACTCTTCACTGGTAGCGTGTTGAAGGCATTACCAACTGCATTCCTGTCCAGGTTAGGCATGTCGATGCTATCCAAAGGTTCAATCTTGACGCTGCTATGCACAATATTTCTGTTTGACATCACATCCTGCCCACAAGAAGAACTTGGCTTTGTAGATATTCGGCCAGAAGGGCTTAACTGGTCATATTCTTGCATCACAATGTCACTTCTTGGTTTGGGTAAATTGTTCTCTAAACTAGGTGGTGACAAACATTGATTCAGTGTTCCTGTAATGATACCATTTGATGAACCAGTTGCAGAAGGTATGCAAATATCAGTTGATTTTTTCTCAGAATGAACCGCTCCCTTCCGTTTCTTGGCTTCTTTCTCAATACATAACTGTGTAAGGTCTTTTGGCGCTCCTCCTAAACAACCCTGTGGAAAATGAGGCAAAAAAGCAATATTAAAGTACATGGAAAACATATAAGACTCCAAATTCACTTGAAGAGCCAATCACTTGGTTGAATGAATTAGTCAGTGAGGATGAAATTAAAACTAAAGTGTGGGACGAGAAAACTGTCTTTCCACCAATGTATGATTCTCTTGACCTCATTAGTGTCATAGCTCATTCAGTGATTTTCAAGCACATATAGAAATGGTGTAAATATCTACATGAACCCAGTAAAATTTGGATAGAAAATACACTTGAAAAAGACAAAAGATACAAGAAGCTGCCAAGTCTAAATCACCTGGGTATCATAATGCTCGTCCTCCTTCTTAACAACAACAGCCGTGCCGGGCCTGCATTGAGCACCAAAACAATTGTTCAAAACTTAATGCCACAACCTTCGAGACCATATAATCGAAAACTAAAATTGATATCTCACGTTGATTTTCCTTCACAACCTGCTACACGGGAACACTCCCTAGCAGCAAGTAACATTTTCTTCCTCGTACTCAGCGGAATATTGTCCAAATCACTCGACCACACAGTGTCATTAGTTTTAGCATCAGAATCGGTTGATTGTACAGCTGAACCAGGTATATGAGTCAATGCCGGAGGCAATAGCTTCTGAACACATCAAAACAAAAATCATTGATGAAAAAATTGCAAGAAAGTTCTTAACACAGCATTTCAACAAAACAAAAAACCAGTGATACAACAACTCAGAGAAAGTTCAATTGCTGAGTCAACGGCAATAAATTCTATATGAACTGAAGAACATTGCATAGAGCAAGAGATTCAAATTATGCATCTGTAATCTTAATTGTCTCAATAAATCAAGCAAAAAGCAACAGAAATATATGAAATATCAAATTTACTGTCCAGTGAACCCTAATCACCTCAGAGTCGCATTGATCTTCTTCAGTTTTAACAGCAACATCGAAATGAGGACTGCAAATTAAGCACATGAAAAAAAGCTTATGATGCTAAAACCCTAGAACAGAACCATAACGAACCAAAATAGACAACAACACCAACGACAATAACACCAAAAATCTTAGAACCGAACTCACGCCAGTATATTTCTACTTCCTTCTCCAACTTCGTAAACACCGGATTTGATCGCGAGCAACAATTTGCGCCGAGACACCAACGGAAGATCGTCGAGATCATCCGACCAGGCATTGTCGCGAGATTCGGCACCATATTTGTCCGTTGCAGCACCAAAATCACACGATTGAACCATCGTCGGAGCTTGCATCGCTCCAAATCTACGGCTACAGCTTCTGCTCACAGATTCTGAAAACACATTAGATCAATAACAAAAAAAATCATCGAAAAAATGGACAAAAAGTTGCAGTATCCACAGGTGTTGGTGTGTACGGACTCGGTTAGGGTTTAAACGAAGAACAGAAATCAATTCTACATGGCGCGAGAAAGACGAAATTGAAGCGCTCTTTTTTCGTGTCTGTTTCTTGTGATCGGAACTCGTAAAGACACGAAAATGTATCGGTTTAGACCGGCCGGACTGTGGATTAAACCTTAGGGCCCGTTTGGCTTACGAAATTTGGGTTGGTTCATGTTATTGTACATTGGGCCCATTCTTCTTTCGGTTTACGGTGGGACTGACAATTTGTTTCATGACTTGTGACACAACAAAAACGCAACACAAATTTAAGCAGGTTCAAGTCTAGTATGATCGATTTGTGTCGAGTTCATGATGACTGACTCATCAAGATGATTGGGTCGTGCTCGCGTCAAATATGTTCTATTTGTCCAATTAAACGGGTGATATACAATTGTTTATTAGCCACTCATTTAAGGATATGAGGTAGATTGTAAAACAATTTGCATAACAAGTGACCCACATAAGTAAATGGGGCATGTACATCATGCTACTCGTGTAAATATCAATCTATTTATGTAAGCGTGTCAAATTGGATTATATGACTTTGAGTGACCCATTTTTACATGTTTAAATCAAGTGCAAGCCTAACTCATTTGATTGGCTCAGTTCGGCTCAAATTGATATACACAAACAATTGACTCGCAATCTCATTACCAATTCAGCATCCAATTCATAACCTATCTATATCACATATGTTTGGATTCAAAATATATAGTTCCTATATTCTAGGTTGGATTCACTTACTCTCACACTGGAGATATATTCTCTTGCGACGCACGAGTCTTTACTCAACATGTGCTCTTCTTGTTTAGGAATCTTCAGGTGAATCATATGTTTAGATCCAAAGAAGTTGTGAGATAACGACGACAACATGTTTCTACACCAAGGAGGTCAAGAACATCACATCCAACGTGTTGTCATGTCGCTTTATCCCGTTTAATAAACTTATCAAGTTCGGGTCAACTTGTTTAACACAATAGTGGATGATTATCTAACTGGGCCCGATTCATCAAGAAAGGGATAAAATGGGCCTGGCCCATCACAACTAACGAATGGATCAGGATTGTTTTGGGCCCACAATTTGAGTATATAAATGTTAGGTAAATTCGTTATTTTACTCCAACATCACGCCCAATTATCTATACCGAGCACATATACATAAAGCCAACCGTTCGTCACTGTCTTCTCCAAACCTCTGGTTCTTATTTCGAACCCTAACATTCAAATTTCTTCAACTTTTATACACTAATTTTACATTTTCCTTGAATCATTACATGCATCTTGATCTAACTACGATTCTTCTCTGTGCTCATCCACTTCTGGACAAGTGGATTCCAAAATTTCCCATGGTTTCTCGCTTTTTCTCGTAAGTTCTACATTTTTCTTGCTCTTAAATAATATCATGTCTTGATCTGCTCGTTTCAGCCTTTATTTATGTTTTTCGATGAAAAATTTGCTCATGGATCTGCTCTATAGTGATTGTTTTGCCGTTAGCGACACTGATATGAGGTAATTTTCTCATGTTTCGCATTTTTCTAGTTATCTACACAAGTTTCTCGCTCATCAAACAAAACTGTCATTTCATTTCAGATTTGCTCGTTGATAATTTGTTTTGTTTTTAACTACACTGATAAGAGGCTTGGTGTAGTTTTCCTATTTTTTGTTCGATTTTCTCGTCTTCCAAACTGAGCTTGTTCGAATCCGGTTCCGATCTTCTCACTTCACATTTTTGCTAAGTATATTTGCATGAAGAATCTGCTCGATTTTTCTTTGACTGCACTGACAAGAGGCTAGGTGTAATTTTCCTATGGTTTCTCGCATGCTTCTAATTTTTCTCGTTTTCCAAACAGAAATTGTACAATTCTGTCTAAGATTTGCTATATTTACGTTTCTGCTTTATATAAAGTCCTTCGTGAATATGGATCTGCTCGATGATGATTGATTTTGCTTTAACCACACTGAAGAGAGGCTTTAGGTTGGGTTCAAGGTCTTTAAATGGTTTAGCCTGGAAATTGCTATGGCCTGAGATATTTTGCGTTGTTGATTGTGACTTGTGCTTGGCATTGCTTGATGAGTCTTATCTCTAGAAGTTCAAGCATTATGATATTACTCCCTCCGTGCCAAAATGAGTGTCCTGAAGTGTTCCCAAACAAGCCCTTAGTCTAATGCTTTGCTTTTAGAGAGGAGAAGAAAGCTTTGTCAAGCACTTGTTGGTTCAACGGTTAGATAGTCTCTGCCATAGCCATTTCTGGGAATAAATATTTGATGACTTGAATTGCCCTCTTCTTGTTCTCTCATGTCGAAAACATTGGCCCTTTTCTGAGAGCAATCTATCTGCATGATTTGGAATATATGTTTCAGCTTTTATTTTTATTTTTATTTTTACTTTTTTTTTTGGGGTCAAAATCCACCTTAAATTCACCTAAGCAAATTGATTACTATTTTTAAATATGCTCTCATTAAATTTCTGGTATGCGAAAGCTTAGCTCGATGATGACTGTTTTTGCTTTAACCACACTGAAAAGAGGCTTGAGGTGTGGCTCAGTTTTCAAATGGTTTAGCCTGGAAATTGCTATGGCCTGAGATAGTTTGTATTGTTGACTGTGACTTGTGCTTGGCATTGCTTGATGAGTCTTATCTCTAGAAGTTCAAGCTTTGTGATATTATTACTCCCTCCATCTCCAAATGAGTGTCAAGAAGTGTTACCAAACAAGGCCTTAAGTCTAATGCTTTGCTTTTAGAGAGGAGAAGAAAGCTTTGTCAAGCACTTGTTGCTTCAATGGTTAGATAGTCTCTGCCTGCCATTTCTAGGATTCAATTATTGAGGACTTGAATTGCCCTCTTGTTCTTTGGTGTTGAAAACATTGGCCCCTTTATGAGAGCAAGCTTATCCACGTAATTTAGAATCTATGTTTTAGCTTAATTTTTTGGTCAAAACTCACAAAACCAAATTGTTTTTGCTCTCTCTGTTGTGATATGAGCCGTCTCTTTAGAATCTAAGTTTCACCTTAATGTTGTGCCATTTTTTTGGGCTGTTTCTGGTCAAAATTCATTTCCGCTCACCTTGTTATGATATGAATTTGCCTCATCAGCTTGAGTTTTGAGTCACACTATGGTTGATTCCTGCTATTGTAAGAAATTAACCTATAAATATGCTTTTATGAAATTCTGTGCATGTAAAGGTATGCTCTATGAGGATTGATTTTGCTTTAACCACACTGAAAAGAGGCTCGAAATTGGGTTCAAAGGCTTCAGTTGATTTAGCCTGGAAATTGCTATGACCTGAGATGTTTCGTATTGTTGATTGTGATGTGTGCTTGGCTTTGCTTGATGAGTCTTTTCTCTAGAAGTTCAAGGTTTATGATATTAGTACTCCTTTTGTTCGAAAAGAATCTTCGAGTAGTGTTACCAAACAAGCTCTTATTCCAACTCTTTCCTTTTAGAGAGGAGAAGAAAGCTTTGCCAAACCAGTCTGTTTTTGCTCACTTAGTGTATGCGTTCATTCAATTTTGTGCATGTGAATTATGCTCGATGATGATTGTTTTTGCACTAACCACACCGAAAAGAGACTCGAGGTTATGTTCAATGTTTTCAATTGATTTAGCCTTGAAATGGTTACGGCCTGAGATGGTCTGTGTCGCTGATTGTGACTTGTGCTTGACATTGCTTGATGATTCTTATCTCTAGAAGTTCAAGCTTTGATATATATATATACTCCCTTCGTTCCAAAATATGCCCTTTATTGTAAACAAACAAGCACTTAATCCAATATTTTGCTTTTAGAGAGGAGAAGAAAGCTTTGTCAAACACATGTTGCTTCAATGATCAGATAGTCTCTTCCATAGCCATTTTTGAGGACTATATTTTTGATGACTTGAATTGGCCTTTTCTTGTTCTCTTTTGTGGAAAAATTTGGCCAGTTTCTGAGAGCAATCTATCACATAGTTTAGTATATACATATCGTTGAACTATATTTTTATGCAAATGTTTCTGGGTGAGTCAAAATTTGGCAAGAATAAAAATCGTAGATCCATATATTGCTCCTACCATACCAAACTGAATTTATATTGGTCCTTATTTTGGTTCTAGTTTTTTACTATAATCCTATTTACATTCACCTCATTTATGTTAACTAGTGAAAAACTAGTTTAGTTTAGAGTTGTCAATTTGGATTATAACTTCTTTTTTTATTGGCAAAAAATGGGATTGTCACCACGGAGGCTTGAACCCGAGACTTCATAGAGAATCCAAAGCGCCTACGATCTGATGAGAGATAGCCATTTCTGGGATTGAATCATCCTAAAACATGGTATGCATTTTTGCAGGTATTTTCTTATCCAAAATTTCTTTTACCAGATTTTAGATTGGATCAGTCTAAACCGTAATAAATCCACACATTATGTTCATCAAACTCGATTCGTGACTTTCACTTCTTGAAGGTTGAGTTTGGGTTAGTACTAGTTTGTTTGATGGTGATTTATTTTGCTTTAACCACACTATAAAAGACTTGAGGTTTGGTTCAAAGGCTTCAATTTGTCTATCCTTGAAATTGCTATGGCTTGAGACCGTTTGTATCATTGATCGTGACTTGTGCTTGGCTTTGCTTTTAGAGGGGAGAAGAAAGCTTTGTCAAGCACTTGTCGATGATATGATAGTCTTTTCCATAGCCATTTCCCGGGATTTAGTTATTGAAGACTTGGCTTAGTCTCTTCTATGGAAAAATTGGCCCATTTTTTAGAGCATCTATCACATTATTTGCTATATTAAACTGAATTTATTTTGATCCACATTTTGTATCTAGTTTTTGTTAAAGGTGTGAAATTAATTTTTAGTTGATTTCTGTCAATTTGGGTCATAACTCGCATGGATTTGAATTTCAGTATGCATTTTTGCGGGTTTGGGTTAGCCAAAGTTTATTCGACCAATTTTAAGATCGAACTACCTCTTTTTGGTTGAGTTTGTGTCGGGATTTATCTGCTCGATGATGATATATTTTGCATTAACCACACTGAAAAGAGGCTTGAGGTTTGGTTCAAAGGCTTCAATGGATTTATTGCGAATTGTGCTTGGCATTGGTTGATGAGTCCCTTCTCTAGAAGTTCAAGCATTATGATATTATTACTACCTCCGTTTCAAAATAAGTGTCGTTTTAAGTGTTACCAAACAACCTCTTTATTCTAATGCTTGGCTTCTAGAGAGGAGAAGAAAGCTCTGTCAAGCACTTGTTGCTTCAATGGTTGTACTTGGATTGGCCTCTTGTTCTCTTGTGTTGAAAAATGTGGCCCATTTTTGAGAGCAATATGTCCACAAAATTTAGTATTTACATTTCAGCCATTGTGTGAATGTGTTTTGTTTCTGGTCAAAGACTTCTTTGTAATGCTACAATTTCTCCACAGAAAAAAAAAAATAATAAAATCTCAGTCATGATTTGTTAGCAAAATACGAACTTTACCATACGTTTGCTTGACTGTATATATTATAAAGTGTATATAGTAAATTAATTTTTAGGGAAATATTTGTTTCGACTTTTTTTTTTTTTGAGATATTGATTTATAGTTTTTAAAAGAAGCATATGCATTATTTTTTTGTAATTACGGCAGTGCCACATATTTACATTTACCGGAACTATTGATTTATATTTTTTAAAAGAAGCATATGCATTATTTTTTTATAATTACGGCAGAGCCACATATTTACATTTACCGGAACTGTTTTTTTATGCAAATCTCTTTTGGGTGAAATAAACCTTAGTGAATCGACTCACATTTAAGTTCTAGTTTTATTTTGTTATTAAATTTTTTTAGTATAGTCTGGTTCAAATTCACTTCATTTATAGTTTAGTGCTATCAATATGGATCATAACTCGCATGTGTCCGAACCTCTAATACGCATTTTTGTACAATGGGTTACCCAAGATTGGATCAATCTAAATCATAATAAATCCACACATTGTGCTCATCAAACTCGATTTGTGACCTTCATTTTTTCTGCGGTGGAGTTCGAGTTAGCATTGATTTGCTTGATGCTGATTTATTTTGCTTTAACCACATTGAAAAGAGCCTTGAGGTTGTGCTCAAAGGCTTCAACTAGTTAAGCCTTTAAATCGCTATGGTTTGTGAAGGTTTGTATTGTTGATTGTGACTTGTGCTTGGCATTGTTTGATGAGCCTTATCTCTAGAAGTTCAAGCTCCATCCCAAATTAAGTGTCGTGAAGTCCCAAAATAAAACAACCTTAGATTCATATTTTTTTGCTCTGAATATATACCAAACTCTTTTTGAATTGATCCACATTTTGGTGCTATTTTCTTTAACTATAACCCGATTTGCATTTTTGCGGGTTTGGGTTATCCAAATATTTTTTGACCAATTTTAAGATCGATCATCTTTCTGGTTGAGTTTGTGTCATGAGTTACTTGCTCGATGATGATATACTTTGCTTTAACCACACCGAAAAGAGGCTTGAGGTTTGGTTCAAAGGCTTCAATTGGTTTATTCTTGAAATTACTATGGCCGTACATGGTTTTTTGTATTGTTGATTGCGACTTGTGCTTGGCATTGCTTGACGAGCCTCGTCTCTAGAAGTTCAAGCTTTATGATATTATTACTACCTCCGTTTCGATTAAGTGACCAAACACCCTCTTTATTCTAATGCTTGGCTTCTAGAGAGGAGAAGAAATCTTAGTGAAGCACTAGTTGCTCCAATGCTTTAAATAGTCTCTGCCATGGCCGATTTCAGGTTGAATTATTGAGTATTTGGATTGGCCTCTTGTTTTCTCTTATGTGGAATCATATGGCTCATTCTTGAGAGCAATATATTCCCAAAGTTTAGTACTACCTCCGTTTTAAAATATGTGTCCTTTTAGAGATTTTTACGCATATTAAGGAAAAATGTTAAATGACATTTCTGTCCTTAGATAAAGATATAGAAATCATCATTACTAACCAACTATGTTTGAAGTTATTCCTAAAAACTAATCTGATTTTCCTCGTCTCGATAGTTTTTCTCACTAAGAAGTTAGTAATATCTTGTGTATTATCTCGTCTATTCCTATGCATACGTTTGTAATAAACTCAATAGATTTATAGAGACACTGATGACATTTCATGGATAACTAAATTCTAAACACACGAATTTTGGGTTAAAAATGCGAATGAAACATGTCATGTATTTTACAGTATCTATGGAGATTTGAACTTGAGATCTTACATGAAACTAACAACCTGAATTGTACTATAGGGTTAATTACAGTATCATATCTTGTTCACTATCTGAACTATCAAATTAACTTTTTACTATCTTGTATTTTCGAAATCGTTGCAAATAAGTTCGTTGTTAAACTTCCGTTTGTTAAGTGGGTAAAAGACAAAAACACCTTCTCAGTTAAGTATTAGATAGTGGTTATATGACAGTGAAATGTTAGAACTATGAAGGACAATTTTGTCATTTAAATAAGTTCGTTGTTTAACTTCTGTTTGTTAAGTGGGTAAAAGACAAAAATACCTCTTTAGTTAAGTATTAGATGGTGGTTAGATGGTGGTTACATGGCAATGAAATGTTAGAACTATGAAGGAACAATTTTGTCATTTAAAAAAAATATCCACGTGTAGTTCACGTGTTAGGCGTTTATCTGTTACATTTCTTAGACAACAGACATATTTGTTAACGGAATGAAAGTATAGGGTAGAAAAAAGTTAATTTGGTAGTTTATGTAATTCATTGCAAATGAGATGTATGAAATTGTAATTAATCCTTGATTATAAGGTTGAATAGGAGGTAGTATGTAGTGGTGTTCATTTTTTTGCGGGCCCCGCTCCACCCGCTAACCCGCTCCTCTACCGCCTCCGTTTAAGTCGCTCCGTTAACTCCGCTATACCGTTAGCTCAAACGGTGCGGAGCCCGTTACAAATAAC
>JAYMTK010000871.1:0-18771 GCA_036897405.1 Pelargonium myrrhifolium
CAAAAAATAAATTGGTCATGTGCCTAGCACATGACCAAATAGTGATATTTTCCGTTAGATTTAACTGACGGAAAGATTTTTTGATACTTCATGGGTGCTTAAAGTTTCAGACCAAAGTTCAGGGGTGTAAACTGTAAAATAATGATAGTTTAGGGGTGCTTACTGTAATTACCCCTAAAATAAAATCAACAAAATATCAAATTGGCGGAAATACCCACTAGCTTACCTATATTATCAGGTCATGCCCCAAAAAATATCCAACCACGCAGATTTCCCCAATTACCCTCACAACTCGTCACAATGTAGCCAAAGGAGATGGGTAAAACCGGAACAAAACCCCCAAAAAGGCACTATAAAAACAGAGTAATGGCCGCTGTAGAGACCCTACGCTCTGCAGGAATGAGGTTTTGCTCTCAGAGAGGAGACCTCTCTGATCGGAAGCGGAGCCGATGATTTCATGGCCGCTCAGATTATCCAACTGTTCCTCTCTCTCTCTCTCACTCTCTTTTTCATCATAATCATGATCATATACATATATATATATACACACACACACACACACCAACAACAACAAGAACAAAACAATCAATAAACAACAATGAGGCTGTGATGATGTTTTCAGAGCGGGAAGTTGAGGCATCGGAGAGCCACCGCAGCTTATGGCGAGGCATCTTGGTTTCTGCCTCGAGATTCGTTTTCTCGCAGGTTCAGACTGTTGCAGCCATGGTTGTGGCGATCTTTGTTGCCTGCTTCTACACGAATCTGAGCCTAACCCTCATCCTCATATCTTTTTTTTTTTACTTATAGAATTGCGATTTTTAATCTTCTACGTTCCGACCCTTTTTTTTTTTTTTTTTGAAAATTTTAAATTAGCATCTTCAAGCCAGAATCGACATGCAGTGGCTCGATCTTTTTTTTCACCTCTGAAAGTAAAGTGATATTTAAAAATGGGGTCACATGAGCCCTTGTGAATTTTTGAAGTGTTTGTTTGGGTCTAATTTGAAAATGTATTTTTAAATTTTAAGAGATGATTGTTTTGTAAAAGAATATGTATATGTATTTTGAAATGTTTAATTTTGATGATTTATTAATTGTAAGTAAATAAGCTCAGGTCTAAATAAACTTGGCCAAAAAGAAAATGAAAATGAATATCGAGCCTCTAATCACCTACCGAATGAGGTCAAACATATGAATCTGCTATGCACAATTAAGAATTCAAGCCTCTAATCACCAAAATTTCACAATACAAAAATGAGCTCATAAGGGTTTTATTTCGAAAGGTCTTGTACTCCAAAATTTATCCAACAATTTTCAATATTTATATCAGGGGATATCACAGAGGGGTGTCCTCTTTTGAGTCAGTTTCAATATTTTCAATTTTCAATACTCTTATCATTCAAGATATTGAAACGTTTGTTCATTCAGCTTTATTGGTTAAATGCATGTTCATCTATTCACCCAAAATGCATGGTCAATCAAAGAAAAAAAAAAAAAAAGAAATCTTTGAGTAACAACGTATAGGAGATCAATTTTTAGTTTCAAAACGGCAAAACCCATAATGTAACAAATTATTACTTTTTTCGCCCTAAAATAAGTATCATTATTTTATATTTTAAGAATAATTATAAAAAAAGTTAGTTAGTATTGTATAATTATTTTTGAATCCACGTAAATATGTGTTTTGATAAACTTAAGATACCGATTAAAAAAAATTTAAAGATACTAACTAAATTATTATAGTAATATTATTGGTAATGGGTATAATGTATATCAGTTAGACTAATAAGGTGATGACACATTATTTAAAATCATGGATCTGGACTGGTTATTTCGCTCCCACAAATTCTCTTGAGTGGGTATAAGTGATTTTAAATAAGGTGTCGTCACCTCATTGATTTCATGTTATAACTAATTTCTTAAAAAAATTAATTGTTTTTAGACAAAAGAATATAAGAAAAATCATACACTCATTTTGAGACGAAGAGAGTAATTTTTTATAGGATTTAATGTATATCAGTTGACTGATATGAAGTTATATCAGTTACACTAATAAGGTGGTGACACCTCATTTAAAATAATGGATCCGAACTGGTCGTGATTTTAAATAAGGTGTCATCACCTCATTGACTCTCATTGACTTTGTTAAGTTGCAACTGATATAACTTTATATCATGCAATTGATATACATTTTACTCTTTTTTATAAACCAATTATATATTTTCTCAGTCTTAAAAATGGGTGTCATTTTTTTTATTTTAAAAATTATTAAAAATAATAATTTGTTATAATTATGTTTAAATACTCACATATATGTATTCTAACGAACTTAATTTAAATAGAAGGAAAATACTCGTTATAAGATAAAAATGCAAAACAAAGCGCTACACTATTTTGAGAGAGTGTAATAAGAAAACGAAAATTTTGATTTTGATTTTTTGAATTTTCGAGCCTATGCCACTTACAAGTTACATCACCCCAAAAATATTCCGTTCTGTCCAAACTGTTGTTTCAGCTCCTTTACAGTCCAGTTTTCGGCGACTGGAAACGTGAAAGCTTGAAGTTTCCGAGGACCAAAAACTGGAAATCCCAAAAGTATTTTGGGGACACTTTGTGCTTTGATCATATCTCAAACCTACAAGTAACAGCCTGCCAATGGAGTTGTGGAGATCGAGCTGCGCTTCGACACACATTTGATGAATGATCCCAACTAGATTTTGTCTTTTGATTTCCTCCCAAGTCCAGGTCTGTTAGATCTATCACTTGCTCTCTTTAATTTGCACTTGTTTGATCGGATCGGTTCATAATTGTATTTCTTCATCTGGTTGCCTTCTAATTTAGATTGTGACTGGAGGTTTTTAATATTAATTGGTTTTTTATTTTTGAACTTTTAGTTTAGATTTTTGTGAACTGTGTTGTAAGTGGTAATATGGGTTTTGCTGGGTTTATTTCTAATTGGGGAGTTCAATGAATGAAGATGACTTGCATGTGGTTAATATTTGCAGAATTTCATAGCCAAAAGCTTCAATTTTGATGGAATTTTTATTGTTTTATAAGGGAAATTAAATTTGAGTTGGTTGGATTTGAATCAAGCAGGATGGCATATAGCAGCATCTATTGTTAGGGATGCTATTCGAGTACATGATCAAGGAGATTCCGAGGACTGAATGAGTTTAAACAATATTTTGTGGAAGATGATGGTATTTTAGGAAAAACAGTATTTTTGAGAGTCTTGTGATCAGTCGAAGATGTCCAAAAAGTTTAAAATTTCTGTTTCTTTAATGGGATGAAAACAGAATTAGAACATAGGTACTCGATATAAAACTTTTAAAAGATTGATACATTTTGAAATCAAATATTGGGCCCAGCTCTCATTACCTCTTCTTCAATCTTAATTTCGCGATGGCATCAGTCTGAATGATCGGTTAAACACTGTGAATAGCTATCCAAAGCTTTTGAAAGTTTGAATTCATCTTGAGCGCACAAATCCTCTCTTGTTCGTCTCCATATTCAATAGTTTTTACGGATACTTGCAGTCTCATTCGTTTCCAATATTACTAGTATGTCTTTTCGCATTTCATCTCTCTCATACATCATTATTCTTTCCTTTGATTTCGCATTTCATCCATTTTGACGGTTGAAATGTTTTTTATTTATTTATTGATATATCTTCCATTGAGGAGTGGTTGGTTTGATTTTGTATGAATTTCTTTGTCAGATTTCAGAACCAGTTGATGAAAAGTTTTGGGATGTTTGCCAACACTTTTGGTCAAGAATTTCAAACCTAAAAACTTTGACATGATTGAACTTACTGTTCTGTAAATTGTTCTGATTAGGTCTAATTTTAACGGGAAAAACAATTACTTTAGAAGTGAAGCTAGATAGATTAGGAGTGAAAAGTAATTTGCATCAAGTAATTTCTCTGTTTGCACCTTAAATCCTTCAGTTTGTTAGATAAACATTACTCCATGCATCTGAATTTATTCACTTATACTGTTCTCTGGAGTTTGCAGCTCAAAATAAGAAATATATAGTAGTACCTGAAAACAAGCAACAACTTTATATTATATGTGCTATATATATTCCAGATCTGCATCTTCTCTATCACTTCCACATGTTTTTTGTGTTATCAGGTAACCGTCTCCAGTCAGGTTTCTTCAAATATATGATGCCAAGATATGCTGCAGGGACTGGTGGAAGGAGACATTACACCAGAAAACTCTCAAATCAACCAGATTGCTATTTGATCTATCTTCAATGTCCCTTAAAGAGTAGAGTGAGGCCCAGGATTGCCAAAAGAGAAAGACTCGTGTTGCCCGCTGCATTTGTCATAGCACTCGAAGGAGGTGATTTCTCAGGTGGAGGAGAGTCCCCTTCAGCTTTTCCCTCCTTGGAGACCTTAGCCACTGGAGGAAGTGGTGGATCAACTATATCTTTAACTTGAAGGGGTGCGGCCTCTGGTGTCTCTGCTGATCCAAGTAATCCAAAAACTGTAGAACCAGGCATTGCTGGAATGATATTAAATGGGGAGTTGTCATCACATCCACGTCCTGCACGCACTCAAGCAAGTTAGATTGTATTGTATTGTTTTGGATTGCAAAATAAGCTACTTACTCAGATATTTGTTTACAGTTGCTGGGTACTCTGATATGATCCCATCAACTCCTTCAGCAACAAAGGCAGCAATTTCATACGAAGGATCTGAGAAGTAATCAAAGAGGATAGTCACAAATTCGTTCTTGAGGACCCCCACATATACTGAGATGTTTGCTTCATGCATTTCCTTGATAACTGTGGTAGCATTCTTGGTGAAATAATCAAAATCCGGCAGGATGGATAATTTCCTGAGGGTGACTGCATCAGCATACTTCTTGATCTCTTCCACTGACTTCTTGGGCGCAGCCTTTATCACAGGTACAATTTGTAACACTCTCGTGTATGCTGGGACATCCTTGAATTTCACCAGCACTGAAGAGTCGTCCGACTCGATCAACACTTGTTGTTTAGATTGCTTGTCCAATTTGGCATCTTTTAAGGCTTTTCGTACTGCACCTACAATGTCAAGACCTTTCTTTGATGCTAGGTATGCAGCATTCTGTATGCGACATGTATATGTCGAATGAGTTATACATATTACAGTTTCAGTAATCTTTTCTGCATTGAACTACTAATATAATCATACCTGTATTCCTATGAAAACTCCGGAAACTCCCTTGGTTTTGGCAAACTCAAGAAAGTCAGAGAGGGTCATAAATTTACCCACGTTCTTGTATGCTGGGTTCCTTAACATCATCCCCTTCTCATAAGGGTTAGCGATTACAGCTGAAATAAGAAAGTTGGTTGTGTTTAGAATATTGAAGCTCACTAATGAAATAAAATGATTTGTGTCTACGTACGTTTCAAGGTTTGAATCTCTTTCCACATGAGGTCGAATGAAAATATTCCTTTGCCCTTTTTAGGTTCGCCGTTGCTCTGTTTAATTTCAGGGACTGAGGAAGTTCGGGTCATGAAAGTAGTCAAGGCAGTGGAGGATGCTGAAAGGTCTGCTGTATCCATGCAGAACGGAACTCCATCTTTGGACATTTGAACGTAGCAGTCTATTATGTCAGCTCCATCCTCAACTGCTTTCTCATAAGCTTTGTCAGTGCATCCAGGATAATCCCCACTTGCTCCATTGTGAGATATGACCAACACTTTTTCTGAAAAATTCCCGTAAATTAATTAGTACTGCTTCATTTTTTTTTTTTTTTCATGTTCATGTCCTAATTAACACACCTGAGCTTATTTAAGGTTTGTAATTTTACCTTTTTTGGGTGTAGCCGACACGTTATGGTGTGCAAAACATGCTGCATCAGAAAGACCATTTTCGAGGTTAGGTCAGAAATCAAGATTGCAGATGCTCTTAGAGCACATACGTCCTACTCGATCTATTGAGGTAAGCTCCAAATGACACCTAGAGTGGTTTTCTTTTTAAAATGTACTTTTTTCCCCTTGATTGTTCTAGTATAAATATTAGTAACAATTGAAAGGAAACAAATTGCTGCCTGTAAGTAATTAGAATGACATAATAAGAAAACTCACCAATGGCTGCTGATGCTGTTGAAGGGAAATCTGTGAGAACCCCATCGACAGAAAACTTGGAATTATCAATGAACTTCAAGTACTCGATTGATGGATCATAAGAATAGTTGTAACTCATAGGTAAATAATCGTTTGCAAAATTATAAGCATAAACTTCTAGGCCTGCTTTGTGAGCATCCTCTACAAGAGTAGTGGGATCCTTCAAATATTGGGTTTTATCTGTAGGCCATATGTACTCTTTTGGTACAAGAATCCCCGATGCGTATGATTTGATTGAGGAAAGATCTTTAACCAGTTCACCGTATTTTTTGTTAGTTGTGGGTTCAGATTCGTCTGCCTCTTTTATCTGGAGAATGAGCTTGGTCTTGTCCTTGTCCACCTTGCTACCAAGTGCCTTAAGGAATCCAATCTCAGGACATGATATGTAAGAATAGTGAACTGTTTTCATGGTTGATTGAACATAATCTACAGAACTGAGATTGTGATCCTTATAGAAGAGATCATACTGCAAATTAATTACCAAAAATCAGTTTAAAAAGCGTGAAACAACAAGACACAGTAGATAATAGGTGACATACATACCTGAACATTCATCCAAAATGGGATTTGTGCCGTCTTTGCAGTATCTTCAACAGTTGACATACTAAGTCCGTCAAAAAGATATGACCGGCTTAATAAAGATTGTTTGACTGTAACATGGCAACAACAAATTCAGCTCATCATTTCCTTGTACATATGTTTGTTAAAACTACAATGTTGGCAACAATATCAGGACTAGTGTGTACCTCCTAAATTGAGGACCTTAGTACTAGGATAATCGACAGCAAAATACCCATTAATCTCCTTTCCATTAACTTTGTAGGTTTTAGGTTCTGTCTTATTTCCTAGTCCTTCCTTAGGGTTTATTGTTGCGTTCTCGAGCGATAAACCAGTGAGGCACACACCAACTCCATCTTGTGTGAGTTGCATATTGCAGTAAAGAATGGTGGAACCAGACATGGAATATGGGGGATCCACCTGCATATTAGCTTCTTGGCTGTTTTCAGGGAAATTCCCTGAGAACCCGCCTCTTGCTATTATAAGAGGCTGCTCTCCTGCAGGTACACACACATTACTGTATACATATTTATTTACATATATAAATGTCCTCAAATTTGACGTAAACGTTGTGTTACCATTTAGAGTCTGCCATTTCGCCTTAGAAGGAGGAGGTCCTGCAGAGCGAGGAGCAGCAGCAGGTTGTGCTTCCACCGTCCAGTGGATCAACAAGGAAATGAGAAGCAGCAGCAAGATCTTCATCAATTTCTTTGAAAACCTGCATGGATGATGGATGTGATACATTCATGAAGGCGGGCGTGGGTGCAATTAAGTGATTGGAAATTACGAACCTTGGTGGGGTGGGGCAGGGCGGAGATACTAGTGGAAGGAAGGAGGCATTCCCTGTGAGAGTTTCGGCATAAAATTCTTGTTCAGAATTTTTTGTGAAGAAACTCCCAAAGGGAATGCGATGGGAAAAGAAAATGATGAATGGGTGTTTGGATGAGGATTTTCTAGTAACCCCCAACGCACGTTTCTCTCGCATTAATAGATATTAGTGTGAGGAGGATATTGTTTTAACCATTTAAACTGTATTTATATTTATATACCTTTCCTAATATACATAATTAAAGATCTCATATTCCTACATTTGGTGTACTCGATTCTCTCACTGTTGTTGGAGTTGGACAACACAGCTCACAACTGCTTCAAAATGTCCCTACATCTATGCCGAAAGTAAAAGCTTAGGATCTCGATCGCTCTCACACATTAATTCATGAATGAACATATATTATTAAATGGCTGTAATAAAGTCCAATAAATTAATGATCAGTTTAACTTATATTGACATTTTTTGACCTATTGATTCCTTGTTTAAAAAAGAAGTCTCTCTCTCTCCTCTACTGTTACCAAAGTACGCACAGCTCTCTCTCTCTAATTCCTAGATGAAGATCACTGGCCTATTGGTCCTGAAGGTGAACCCCTACGGATCCGATCCGGTCATGCTCGCCAACGCCTCTGATGTCAACCATTTCGGCTACTTCCAGCGTCAAAGAATTCAGTCCCAGCCCAGCCAGCGCCACTCCGTGCACCACTAAGGTCCGCTCCTCCCCATACCAATCCTCAATCCACAAAATGCTTATTTTTTTCTTCCAATTAGTTTCTAGGATTTCCTCAGTTTCTCGAGCTATTGGATTCTATCCTAAGTATGCAAGAGTGAAAATATAACTGACGGAATGACTTTTGCATACTTTAAGGTAGTCTAAAGTCCGCCTCCTGTAATACTTAATACACTAGGGGTGTCTTGTGTAATTACCACATACCATAAACATAACATCACATATCGACATGTTTCCACTACACTACACTAACTTTTGTAATTGAAGGATGATGAAACTACAGTGGACCACAAAACAAAATGGTTGATTGTATTATTAGGTACACAAACATTATTTCTGTTCAGTTTGATAAATAACTTCCTATCCTTTTCTTTCTTTCTTTCAACTTACCCAACACATAATAGTAATCATCTTATTTAAGGTGTCCAGTGAAGAAACATAGCAGGGAGTGCATGGAAATGAATACAAAAAACAGATCTTCTCTCCAACCTAAATTAACCAATGCTCTAAATTCTTTCAGTTTCTGGGTCACTTACATACACCCACCAACAATGAGATTTACCACTGCATGAGTGCAGAAATGAAAAAAACTCTGGAGGTTAGACTTTTTCATGCCCTTTCACTATCTATCTATGATAAGAGAATATAGATAAATTTATATATACCAAGTTACCAACTGTCTGTTAGAGATTGAGACTAGAAAATCAATTTTGGTAATAGAGAAACAACCTATGTATATAAAGAAAACCTTCTGGTGTTATCTTTCCAGCAAATCAGCATTACTAGTAGCGTCATATGCATGATCCAAGTGAGTATGCATCCATCCATATTCTCCATCCAGTAATGTCCCTCCATTTTCTTCCTGCAACGCATACACTAAATCAGTCTTATAATACACTAAAGGAACAGCAACAAGTTAAATACATAAAAGTAAAATTAACAAGAGCACAACAAAGTATGCAAAGATAACAGAAAATCCAACAAATCACAAAATTTCAGCTCATAATTGTTTATAATCAAGATTTTGATATTTACTAGCAGCACACGAGAAATGTCTACAGATATTTCATATCACTAGCTAGCATACCAATGTCCAGTGTAAAAGATAACAGACTAATATGCCATTGCAAAACCTCAAACTGAAGAACTAAGCAAGAGAATTCATTACAAAATCACATCTAATGGATCTTGTCAATGGAGTAAATGTATGTGTAGTTTATAGTATGCATATGAGATATGCTCCACATCTGTCAACAAGCAACTGAAAGAAGCCAAAGGTGCGTCATTCCAAATAAATAATTTTAAGAAACAACTGCCACATTCAAGCCATGGAAGTTTCTTTGAAGCAAAAAAACTTTTGGTATGCCCTTTTGTGACATGCAACTCATACTAACAGAGAAGAAATATCTTTAAATAATTCATCAAATCTATAGTTCATACTAAAAATCTACAGTTTGAAACATAAATGGCATATATCAAAGTGAAGCTGAAACAGGCGAGGCAAGAGAATTGAGCATACCCGCTTGTTCATTACTAGATCATTCGGAGAGTCATGAAGGAAACTATCTTGTGCCCTTGTTTTCTCCAGTAGGTACTCCTCATTAGACCTCATACTTGTGCCCATAGTAGATTTCTCAACCTCATTGTGCCGAATTATAGATGGACTGCTAGTATTTACTTGGGAGATCAAAGATGCATCGATATCACTAGAAGAAAACAAAGTGTTATTTATGCCATAGTTGTAATCCGTCCCTTGATTTTCCCACCTTTGCTTTGGTGTGAAGTTTGTATCCTGAACAACATTGACAATCAGGCCTCTTTGGGATTGCATCTCTCCTGTTGAATCCTCCAGAGGCACCAGAACTGCACCATTTGTAGACATTTCCACAGGGTTATTATGAATATGAGAGCGGCTTGAAGGTATACCGTCTATCAAGTTATAAGGTATCATTTGACCATCACTAAAATGCTTGCTCTGGCAGCCTTCACTATATCTGCTTTGATGATCCAGAAAATTAGATGAACCACTAGCACCAACATCAATAGAACTTGGATGTGAAGGACCAGCAGTAAGAGAAGATTGATTGCTAAAACCTACTGTATTTAGTGTTTGCTGAAGGTTCCTCTGTAATAATATCAAAGGATTGCTTGGGGCACTGGAAAATAAGTTACTGGAGCAGCCACTTGGCACTCTGGTGGTTGGATCACCTGCGGAATTGAACTCTGCAACAGGGGTAGTATTAGTAAACTTGCTCTGCTGCAACGGGTTGAAACCCAACAATGTTGGAATTCCTTGGAATAAGCTTGCATTTTGCTTAGCAGGTAAAACAGCTGACTGAAGCTGCCCCATAGTACTTAAAGAGCTGGTCAACTTTTGGGGATCTGGTTGAATCAGCCCAGACGAACTAATCTCACGGAGGCTCAAACCAGCAGGGGAGTTCAATCTTCCAAGCACCCCACCCGGAGGATATGATGATAGAGAAGTGTTTGAGAACCTTCCTGATCCAGTCAAACTGCGAAAATCTCCAAATCCATCTAGGGAACCCATGCGCATGTAAGAGGAATTTCTACCCTCTAGAGCAACCGTGTTAACTTGCTGCCTCAATTTTTTTAGGTAAAGTCTAAACTTCTGCGACAGAAAGGAAACAAGGAGGCTTTATGGTAACTCTAGAAACAAGTTTCTGAAATACGAGAAATCCTATATAAAGCAGAAGAGTTTTCCATTAATCGTGATAAAAATGATATCATTATGTATGCAAACCCTCCATTCTGAGGTCAGATATGCAACCTACTTTGGACAAGTTAAACAATCTCATGCAACTCTGAAGTTGAACACCATGGTTTGACTTTGACAAAGAGAAGAAATCTACTCAAAAGGATAAATCAATATTTTACAGTCAAATGCATGACTTTAGAGGGAAGTTTGGTATATGAAAGCCATGGTTTCAGTTCCAGTGCAGAAAATGCAGGAACCAAGGGCTGAAATGCTTAATTTCCATAAAGTTCTTAGTCTAACTAGGTTAGTTCTCATAATGTTTTTCAATATGCTTGAGAATCTTGGAAGTATTTTACATTAAAACAAAAATAAGTTCATAGATAATAACCAAATCCAATACTATTTCCAGAGGTTTATGATTTGCAACCGAATGAGAATTTAATTCAAACTGAGAGATTGGAAAAGGTAAGATACATGCCTGTAGATGGCTTGCGACATTTTCCCTAGAAAGCCCTTCCACATTCATTAAGTCAAGAATTTTCTTCGGAACAGCCTCTGAACGGAAACAAAAATTATGAGAATGCATATACCAGAATGAAAAGAAGAAGAAAAAAATCACATGTATTAAAGGACTCACTATCAAAGCCCAGTTGATTCACAGCTCCAACAAACTTCTCGTGCAAGTCTGGAGACCAAACAACCCGAGGTTTCTTCTGGGTTGATGAATCGTCATTCTCAGGTCCCTTGTCCTCACTGTCTTTCTCCTCTTCATAGTAGTCCTTCCTTTTCCTGTATGATTTTTCACCGTGATCACCACTGCCAGATGATGTGACCCCTTGTCCACCTTCTCCAAGTTGAAGACAATCCTTGTCTTGATTGGGGACCTTGTTTTTATCCTTGGGTTCAAACTTCTCTCTCCTAATTACATGTTGCCATATAACTTTGAGCTCCTCAATTCGAACTGGTTTCAATAAATAGTCACAGGCACCATGGGTAACCCCCTTCATAACTAGCTCGGCTCACTATGTGATGACAACACTGCAACCAATGTGAATAAGAGAAAATGGCATGATGCTCAAATTGAATCCTAAAACAATATGCGTCTATAGCTTAAATCATGGCAAGAAGATCGTTCTTACTGATCACTGGTAAGTCCATTTCAAGCCCCACAAGTTCGAGTAGCTTAAACCCATTCATGTCCGGCATGTTCACATCACTGATAACCAAGTCATACTTATTCCTGTTTTCCCTCAGCATTTTAAGAGCTACAACTGCTTGATTAGCAGTCGTCACTGCACCAAAAATAATTCAAACAGCTAGTTTAAGTAGGGACATTATACACTACAGCCAATTCAAACATCAAAGTAAATTTTGGATAAAATCAACACTCTCCAATTCTAACCAACCAATCAACTATTCCCAAAAGAGTGAATCATAGAACACAACAGAATCATTTTAACCCAATTTCCCATAAACCTAAAAGAAGATACTAGGTGTTAACCCAAGAACACTACATTAGAAAGTGATGCTACAAAACTTAATCCAAAACATTACATTATATCCAAACATGTTTGTTCAATTACAGTTGAAAACAAAAAGATAGGCAAAATTTAGTAGAACAAAAGATGTGAAACACATATAATTTCAAAACCACACCTTGATACTGGCATTTCCTAAGAAGATTCCCCAAGACTTTCAAGCAAATGGGGTCGTCGTCAACGGCCAGGACACGCATACCCACCGGAAAGCAGCTCTCCACAGCCATTGTGCACCTACAAACTCAAAACATCACTAAAGCTTCAAGCTTTGAGTTTGAGGACTCAGACCCAGAAGCCAAAAACACCAGAATTCAAAGTGAGCAACTAAGGAACAAAAAGAGAGAGACAGCTTTGACAATGATGAAAATGAATTCCTTACAATTAATTAATTCCCTTCTCTATCTCTCTCTGTTTGTGTGTGTTTCAAGAATTTGTCTTTTATCTTTTCTCTCTACTGAAACAAAACAAGAACAGAGCTCACATTTTTATTTGAAAATGTCTCAGATTATTTTGGAAAGCAATGGAATGGGAATGGAGCTTCAGTTGAGGCCAAGAGGAACAAGCTAATGAATCTGAACCGTTGATCTCTTTCACGTATGAAAGATGGTTGCATGATACGGCCTATTTTTCTATGTCAACCGTAATTAGAATATAATTTTAGAGTAGACAGAATCTGTGTAATTAATAAGGGATTAAATGCTAATAATATTCAAATTTTCTATTTTTGGTACCCTTAGATTGATTCTGAATTGATGGACCCGTAATTAGAGACTACCATTTTAAACTATATCCTTATATTTAATATTTCCATCCCATTAAACAAGGATTAATTTCATTGTGAAGGACCATTTTGGGCTTAATTATTCACTACAATTCACAGGTTTCACTGCAGTGAGTTGAGGGTAAATATGTCTTTTCCTGAAGTTGTTAGAAAGGAATATAAAAATGAAAAAGAACCGTTTTATTTTTAACCATACAATCTAATAATTTGTTAATTCAAATTAAATGATAACAAATCAACGTGTATAGGTGTTAAATTTGGTGAGGAGGCACTAGAAGTTGCCACTTCATCAAGTTGCACAGTTTGGAGCATTCTCATCAAATGTCCATTCATTTTCTATAAGTTACAAAAAATTTCTCACTAACTAATAATAATAACTAGAGGCAATCACTATAGCACTTTATAAGAATAAGGGAAGACTATCCATTATATAGTTGTTTTTCTCTCAATGATTTTTACATTTTTTCGATGTGGGACATTTTTACTACTTTATATACTAACTATTTTCTCCATATTTTTCATATCTTTCTGATGTGGGACGCAAATAAAATATTTACTTCTCAATTTGTAACTTCTAATAGTTTTTGCTTACTTCGAAGAGAATAATATTTTTTTAAAAATTCAAATGAATGAAGTATACTTTATTATTTAATTGACAAATTCGCATATAGATTTTGAATTTGAATCTTCAATTAGATAAAAACTTATCGAAATATGACATAACTTTGAACTCAAATGTGACATTTTGAACATAAAAATATATTATCTTTACTATATCATTACCAATTTTGTTGTTTTTTTTTACCTAATCCTAAAAGTGTTTTTTATTATATTCAACGACATATCATGTGAATATCTTGAGGCTCCTTGCATACTGTTAATCTTATCGAGTTAGTACATATAATATAAAAATTAGATATATCATGAGAATGTATACTCATTTGTCTCAACGTTAAATGCACGTATAGAATTGTCTCATGTTCAATTCCTATTAAAATACTCAACTAGAAAATAAAAGCATCAATCCATTGTACATAAACTCATGTCAAAAGTCTGAATTTTCAACAAAGTAAATTGGTTTTAAAATTTTAGTAAGTATAGTTGTCGAGAGAAATTGTTCATAAAGATGAATTAAATTGACTCATTTATATGAGATGATAACTTTTGGTTAAGTGAACAATCATTAGAGAATTGTTTACTTTTTACTTCAAAAATAGCATGTTGAATTTGAAAGATAAAACTACTTTATAATTGTTTATGTATTCTTATATTGAAAAAAAAAAAACATAAGGAATTATATAAGAGCAATTTGTACTATTAAAATTAAATAAATATCTTACATAACTTCTCTAATTAAATAAACACTATTTTTCGTTATAAATTTGTACTCCCGTGCAACGCACGGGTTAAAAACTAGTATGATATAAAATTAGGGGCTTAAAATCAATCCACCCAGACATTGACAAAGAGATCGATCACATAACTAACTCGTGGGTCACTCGATTTGTAGACCAATTCGCAAACAAAAGTTGAGTCACAATCACTAAAACATCATAAAAAATAAAAGCGAATGCATTAGAATCCTCTACATCAGCCTGAATAGTTAAATTGAAGACATTAGAATTCTCCCCCTCCACCTAAAGAGCACGAACAACTTACAATGATTGCATATGAAGCTTAAGACGACCATGTAAAAGTCGATGTTGAGTGTTGACCGCCCCTCGCCACCATCGGATCTGGCATATGATTTGATAAGAAACTCTAAGGATGATCTGATCAGGGTTTCGACCGAACTACCACATTTCAAGTCACCTTCTCTTTCCTTACAACTGCCTCCTACTACCCTGCGCACACACCAATAAAAAATGCACATCGAATCTACTCCGTCGTCGCTATACAAACCCTAACAATCCCGTACCTTGCTATCAAAGTAAAAACTCACCAACTTAATAAGAAATACCGCAATTAGTTATCTGACAACCTAAGAGACCGTCTTCGCTCTGAAAATTTGGCACATCCGTGCGAAAACTCTAACCGACTCTCAAAACGATAGACAAAGAAGAAATTATCAAACAAATTGATATGAGAGGAATAAATGTTTGTAAATAATACTTGAGGGTATTTTTTTATGTCATTGGAATATGAGGCAAAAACAGGAAAGATCCTGAGCTATTATGGGATTCAACCCCTTAAAGTTAGAGTTTTATAATAGACTAATTTGATGTCAATTTGAGATAGTAACATTGCCATGAGAAAGGAGAAATAAGAAAACTTTTGTTGTATTTGAGTTGATCATAGAAAATTTTTTAAATGAGAGAAGAAAGAATATCATTCATAAAGTTAGTAGCTGAAACAGTTAAACTTACGTAAGTTTGGCACGTTATGAATTAACATTTATGTCCGCTACAATAAATTTATGGGCGTGGTACCCCATCCAAATATAGTTCAAATGTGTTTCGTAAGAGTCTCAGTTATTAATCTATAATGAAAACTTTTTACTCTCTTAAAATTTGCTTTTATTATTATTCAGAAAAATCGTTTTTTGGCAAATCAAATCAAGAATACAAAGTTGTGTAGCTTTATTTAGTTCACATAGATTGGCGCTCGCTAACTCGACATTTTTGTTTAGAATTTGGCGGCCATAAAGCGAATGTAATGGGTACTAAGTACTAACTAAACAAAATCCCTCTGTTACAAAATAAGTATCATTGTTTGCATTACTTAGTTAGTCTTATATAATTACTTTTAAATCCTCATGATCATGTGTTTTGACAAATTCAAGTGATACTAACTCATGTTATTGGTAATTCATATTATAACTACCTAATTATGAAAGAAGATACTCGTTTTATGATAAAAATGCAAAATAAACAAGACACTTATTTTGGACGGAGGGAGTAGGAAAGTTAATAAACTCAGATTATAAATAATAACAAATAAATAAATAAAAAAGATAGCTGAGGGTGGGAAACAATTTAACCCAAAAAAGAGTGAAGCAAGAATATATTGATTTGTAAGCATTGACGATGGTCTCCATCTACAAAGGCTCAACACTTGAATTTGGCAATCATACATGGATGCAGCAGGAGGAGACCTTCCTCAATTGTTGCCTCAAAAACAAATCAACTCAACTGATACAATAATCTGCATCGATCGGACTTTTTATCCATCACTTCCATTCCAAAATCTCAAGAAAGAAGAAGTTGCACTCTCATAAATTAAGCTTGCAACTCAACTCAACTCAACTCAACTCTACCCGTTTGAATTTGCTAATCAACAACGATGAAGACTATCTCCTGCCAAATCTCAAGCACCTGTTGTGTTTGAGTTCTGAAAAACTTGGGGTTGACGTGAGTTGCTTCTCAGGTGGCGGAGTGGTGAGGGACAGTTTCTCCATTGCGTTTATAAACTTGCGCAAATGCTTGATGTACTCGGGATATGTCTCTATGTTGCAGTGCCCCCCGCCCTTCACCCATAACGGATCATATTTTTCCTTTGCAAGTTCCCACAACCGCTTCCCATGAGAAAAGTCTACAATCTCATCATGCGTTCCCTGAAATCAAAACCATAAACTCAAATTCATTGCTGCTTTCCATAACATTATCTACTTGTTATCCGAGCATTAATCTAATGTAAATTCTTATCTGAATAAAGGGTGACATATTTACCGGCATTAATTTGTTTTTATCCAAGGAAGAGTGTCCCATTGGGCCCCTTAGGGGATGACCCAATGGTTCGAGACACTTTTCTGGCATCATGCAGAGATAAGGCAATACTTTTCAACCAATTACAGTTCAAAATCACATAACTAGTAGTATTAAATTTGAAGAGTCATGGCTCTGGAATCAACATCACAATGGCACACCACACTTTTATGCCTATCTATATATATAGATTTTGTCATTATGTGGACCACCCTTGAACCATCTCTTTTATAAGCTTTGACATGCACTAAAAATGGAAACTTATTTTGCAAAGATTTAAGGACTAAAGGTCTTTTCTAAAATGAGTTAGAAAGATCGAAGTGGATACTCAAACTTCATCTCATAAAAATGCATAGTAGAGATCTCAAATTATCTTTCTAAATCATCCAGGGAAAGTTAGAAAATCTAAGTCGAATAAAGTAAAATGGTACACTACACCATCTCATTAAAACAACAAATTATAAGAAATTAGAGGCCCAACATTCAGAACTTTATATTATATTCACACTTAGAACACAAGTATTATGCGATTTGCAGTTTTGATATGCATTGCCAATATCTTAGGTCGTGTTGTTGCATTATTTGGCACAGCGACAAGAAGATGTTGACCATATCAAACAAAACATGTTTTCTCATATATTATTTTCCCTTGGAGAATTATCTAATCTATCAATCCAATGATGTTGTATATCCAAAATCCTTGTGAATTAGACACTAGACAATACATGGGCAATGTTTTCATAATGATTTTGGCTAGGTAGAAGCTAAAGGGGGAAATTGAAGATGATAAACATATCATTAAGGAAATGAAACTGAGCATATCATTAAAAATTAGTGAAGGGAAAAGTTACTTACATGTATAACTAGAACCGGACAGCTGACATGCCGTATTTTGTCTATATTCTGAAAATATTGGACAGAGTCCCTCAATACCAAGACCAAGTAAACAAATCAAGAAACTGAATTTTAGATTAAGCAAGAAACTTACTTTAAAAATGTCAAACCAAAATGTCCTCTTGACTGGATAAAGGACCCGTATGCCGGAAAGGATGGCACTATGAAGGACAAGTGCTCTTAATCTCTGCAGACGAGCACCCAAATGTAGTGTTGGCCCACTTCCAACGGATTGGCCGTACAAAATCAAATCCTCTTGCTTAACTCCATATTCTCTCTTTAAACAGTGGTACACAGCCTCAATGTCATAATATGTGTTGAACTCGGAAGGCTGTCAAATTAATATAACCAATTATCAGCAATAAAACTAGTGTGACAAAAAACGCCTAGACAATGTGACCATTGACGTATGTTAATAGACCATATAAAACCACTCTTCTTGCCTCCATTTGTCTTTTTCTTTTGTTAATTCAAAGCAACAGAAACTCCAAATGCGAATAATTGTTAACATTGCATACCTTACCGGTAGAAGCCCCATATCCTGAATAATCATAACTGCATATAACGAAAGACACCAAGTAAATAAAACTCAAAAGTTAAGAGATACAAGAACAACACATCATAGCCAGCTAATTAACCGCATCTCACAAATCAAGAGTTGTGTCATTGGAAAGTTCACTACAGCTGTAGACTAAATTAAAATTACAACAGAACAACCATGATTCATGGAAACTCCCATACATAGGTGGCAATTTCGAGTGGATAACATTAACACTCCTCCTCACGTGCACGGGTGATAACACAACAGAACCATCTCTGATACCATGTTAAAACTGACTTCAACCCAAAAGCTTAAGCTAATAGGTAGAGGGCCCAACTAGTATATCAAGCGGCGATGTGGGAT